>QJNX01000348.1:41563-58993 GCA_004155925.1 Monosporascus sp. MG133
CCAAAACGCCCCCCCCCCCCCCCCCCCCGGGCCCCGGGACATCCAGGTCGTAGCTAACTATAGAATGACGCTGCAGGGGAATAATATCTTCCGCAGCGGCACACAACTCACCTCGTTAACACCGCAGGGAAAGTCGCTTTGCACGGGCACTACCGGCGGCCAATGGGACAGGTTGAGCGACGGTGACTCGAGCTATACACACATCATCAAACAGACCGAGGTGCGGGTGGCCGAAAGTGGCCGCGACGGCATCGAGGCATGTGGCGCGGGGTTGAGGGAAGAATACGGCAACAAGGTTAGCAGATGAGACCGACAATTCTCGGGAACCTCTGCAAGAAGTGGGGGCAGCGGTGCGACGGCTCCAGGTGGGCAAGACGTGGCAAAGCAGGGGGCGCGTTACAGTATGCAGTTCGAGACCGGACACGCTGGACGCCAGACCAACGGAAGAAATGAACGAGGTCCACAGGGCATTCAAGCGAGGACCGGAATAGACGAGGCATCAAACCGCACTTCTAATATCACCGGCAACCTCGAGCGGATAATATCTGCCGCAGAATAGGGGTAACTTGCTTAGTCATCAAGCCCTTTGGACCTAAGGCAACCCGCAATAACGTTGTTCCGGGCTCCCACACTATATACAGAGCTTCCTAGCCACCGATCTCCAGAGCCGCGATCAAGCATGACAATTTACACTTTCCACGCCTTTTGTAACCTTTCCTCGTGCTCAACCTAACTGTGGCAATATCAATATTTATCCCGAGCCCTCCGAATTTTCAGGCTAGATGACAGCTACGCTTACTCCTACTATATTGTCGCCCGGACCCAGCACGTGAGAGAGTCTCAATATCTCATTGAGACACCCAGTACTCTGGGTAGGGCTAGGGTTATTTGGGGTCGGGGAGTCGGGGTAAGAGTTTTGCGCAACTGCAACAGCGCCCCAAGGTGTCCCTATGCAATGATCCCATTCATTGCGAGCCATAACAGGAGCGATGCGAACACGCACGAGGCTGGAATGTCGATGGCGATCATGGTCAGATCTATTCGCATTTCGCAGTGACGCGATTCGGGGGAAAAAGGACCCATCCAGCCGGGAGATAGACGTTGATTGGTTCGGGCCGACATTCCCCACATCCTGGAGCCTTGGTCAGAGTTCAGTGAAGCAGCACAACCACTTCCTAGACTGCATCAACCCAGGTACTTTCGGTATGTTCTTGACATGTATGTCAGCCAGACATGCGAAGGGGTCTATCTGGCTCAATGAAATAATAAGTAGCCTCAACTGTATACTCACCTTTTTGTTTCCTTCAAAAGCGATACACACGTACGAAGAACCGAAGCAAGGGGGTCAGCGGCATTCCGGAGCTGAGCAGCCATAGATCGCCCAGCAATCACATAGTCATACCACATATTCCGGGTCCGCGGAAAGCCCAGGGTTGACGCCCACGGTAACATGATTCCCCATTTTGGGTTATGGGAGTGACTAGGCTCGTGTAAGACGACGACATGTACGACTCTGGGAATGGCAGACAACTTTGCCCGTTCTTCGTAATTGACTGCATGTAGATCTTTTCAGATGATTACTGGCTTCGCCTTCCTTTATTTACGATTGTAAGCGGAATGGTGCATTGTCTTGGCCTTATTATGGGTGTGGTGAAAGCTAGACCGGCATCCGAAACGGAAAAGCGGTCGAGATCATATCTATTCCCATGTTTGGATTGAGAATAGAAAATCTACGAATATCAACGTCGAATTTCATATGAGGGCTAATAGTGTCCCGCCATAGTGTGGGGTCTCACACTTTTCCACTATTCAGACCCGATACTCGACGTATCGAATATAGCGGACCTTTCGTAGTGGTCTGATGAGTCGGCTAGAGCTAGCGCTGCCCTATCAGGCATGTAGCCAAGGCGCCAAGGTCTAAGACGCCAAAGGCAGATGGCAATGTAGGCTGGGACTCTCTCCTACATGGTGATTATGTGCACATGTCATCGGAATGCGACAAACGTCGTTATCAACGATCGGTTTTAGATGACGGGTGCTAACACATCCTCGTCTGCTAGCTACTTGTATGCTAGTGCTACACAGTAAAATCGTCGTATCCATAATGCAATCGTCAAGACCCTCTGGCAAAAGCTATTCGTTTCCACTGCTCTTCCGTTTCGGTTCCTGAGAGTTTCCCGAACCCTAGAGTGAGACCCCTTCATCCTTCGATGCCTTAGCAGTAGCGCCTACTCGAATTGATGGCGATCAGCAGCCTCAGGCAACAAGCCGGTGGGCTGTCGAAGATGATGAGACCGTCTCTTCCAGAAGCACCTAGGCCGCCCCAGTAGCGGAAATTCCTTCCATCTTAATCTTCTTAGACGGGACCTCGGGCTCCTCTCCTTCATCGTCGTCCGCGGGAGCTGCGCGCTTGCTCTTGCCCTTGCCCTTGGTCGCGGCCGCCTTCTTGGGCGTCGAGGTGTTACGGCTAGTGCTGGTGGCCTTACCGGGTGAAGAAGGGTCGCCAGTGGCGACAGCGGCTTCGAATAAGCCGTTCTTCTTGCAGACCTAGGTTTACATTAGCGTGCGACATGGAACAGGGAAGGCAAATGTATCAAGTTGCGTTTCGCTAAGTATGGAGACTGATTTGTATCGGACGGATATCGCTGTTGTGATAACAAAGCGAGTGAAGGGATGGGATGAGAGTGATGGTATCTCAGGTACGTATAGTGCTTATGCATGTCTTCTAGGGGAGTGAAGCTAGTGTTGTGGAAGCAGGGTCAGAAAGGGCAGGACGGGAAAGAAAGCATACCTGATACATGCGGTCTTTTGCTGTCTTATGTCCCTTGAACTGAAGCTCCTCGACTACGGAGTCCCAGTTGACCGTTCCAGCGAGCCACGGCTTCGCGGAGGGTGCGCTGTTTCGCAGGACCGAGAGGATGAGCTTGAGATCTCCGGCTGAAATGACTGGCGCATCAGCGCCTTCCTCCGAAGAGGCACCTTTGGTGGTGGTGATCTTCTCGGTCTTCTTCGGGGCCATCTTGGTAGTGGCAGGATGGTTAGCTTGGTAGTTTGAGGGTAGGTCTTGCCAGTAGATAGATCAGTGCTAATTCGGAATTGAGATCCTCGGTACTCAGTCCTCGTCAAAGAAAGTGTAGAGCTGGACAAAAAGATTCAATTTTGCGGGTGGCGATATTGATTGGCACCTGAAGGTTTCTGCGGAACCCACTAACGGCACGAAGGAAGATACGGATGTTGTGGGGATGACACGAGACGGGGTGCGGTGAGAATGGAAGCTGGCAGGATGGATGAAAAAACAGCAAGGCTAGATTCTCACATAACTACGGTCAGACATACCTTGGTTTCTTGGACCGTAATTGACTGGTAAGAGAGCAGGTTTAACCTGCTAGGTAAGTTAGCGAAAAGACCCAGTAGCGCGAGTCGAATTTTATCACTTTGAAGTACGAGGAGGGGGGAACCACGACGAGAAGATACCAAAATCAATAAAGGACGCCGAGACTCTTGATATCAGGGTAATGAGAAAAGATGAAAATCATACGGGATGCGAGTGAGACAGGGGAGAAAAGTCGCTAAGGTGCCCAACAATTTGGAGAGGTAATGTTGATACCGAACGAAAGAAGTTATTGGAAGTAGATTCCGTATTCATATATGGAAGGCTAGTGGGGATATTAGGTATCGCCCGAGGTGATCTGTAGTTGAGTCGATGGGAAAAGGGCAGCCACTCTCATCAACCAAGGCGTTACAGAAAGACGATCACTACATAGCAACCATACCTACACAGTAGCTATTATAGGTAGCTATTATTACCATAACGCCACCGAATACCCTGCTGTACCTACTCCGGTAAGCTGTTGATGCTTTGGTTTGTCCTAGTTTCATCCTTATCTCAGTACATCTTTATAGAATTATCGTGAAGGTAGTTCCCTGTTATCAGATAGCTATGTAAGTCCGTTAATTATCAGCGTTATGCGCATACGTTTATTTTCCTGTTTCTCCTTATTTCTTGCACCATTAGCATACGTGTTATTAAGGATTGACAATAATGTTACTAGTAGAACCTATCCAGGTGGTCCAGGAGGTCCATCAGTTAGACATCATAGACGAACCATGAACAGCGTAACGATAAAAGTACTCATTTTGTCCTTGCATCTAACGGAGATAATTTATATGTTTCAACACCTTTGGCATAACCTAACACCATAATATTATCTTATCCAGTTACTTTAAAGAATTCCTCTTCTGGGGATTCTTTTCCCATCAACCCTCCGCGACTTATAAGCACCCCGCAATAACGTTATTCCGGGCTCCCACTCTATCCGCCGGAAGGCGACAAGGAGTTGCAATAATTTTTTTGAAGTATGAGCACTCCTTTTTTATTCGCCACATTAACCCAATCAGCTTCCACAGAAAAAGCTTCAGTGGGCCTTCTAGGGGGTTACAGTACACTTCAGCGTTACTTAACTTCTGTTTTTAAGCCAATGACCCGCTAAAAATTTGTTGCAGCTAACTCCCTTGTCGCCTTCCGGCAGATATATGGAGCTTCCTAGCCACTGATCATCCACACCTTATGCAACCTTTCCTCGCGAACAGCCTAACTGTGACGTATCGTCGCCGCCTTATCAAAAAACCAAGACCTTTTCGGTAGCAACAGTTTGGTCCGGTAGTTAAGATGTTAACGTAGCCTGGGAGTTGGGATGTCAGTATGGCCTAGGAGTTGGGATGTCAGGCAGTTTGGGAGGTTAGTAGCCGTTGGGGGCACGGGAGAGCGGGGGTATAAGTCGGGTTGGCGACCGGGGAGTCTTTCATTGATGACATTATGTCGTGCTTTCTTTATTTATTGGAAATAAGCACCGCGCCGGTTCACCCTCTAAGCCTTTTCATTGAAATGGGTCTATTCCCTTATACGCGGTACGTTCTGTTCGCGTCTACACAGTAGTATTGGGTGACGGAGTGGGAAAAGGCACGTGACCTTCTGGCGCGCCCTTCCGAGGTCATGGCGTGCATGATTTGTCATGGGCGCCAACCGGCTACCGCATCTCACTTGGAGAAGCACGCAAGAACCATCAGGAAAATGGCGGCTCAGAATGGCTCCCAGTTGCAGGAATATCTTGTGCGCCTTTGGGACCTGAGTCATATCATGCAATGCTTGCGAGTCTTGCGATTTCCCTTAAGAGCAAGTTCGTTTGCTCAAGCAATGTGCGATTGCATATGTAACATGGCCGACCCAGCAAGGAGGCATCGATGAAGGTGACTTATAAGTCCACGAGATCTTCGGGCATTGTGTACTGCTGGTTTTCATCGTTCTTTTCTTTTCTTTTTACATTGTCCAAACTTCTTGCAAAGACGTCGCAAGCGACATTACCCAGCCTTTATACCTTGCCTCTTAGAACCTTTCCTAAATACCTACATCCTAATTCCTTTCGGGCCCTCTCAAGTCCTCCGTCCCAAGATGGCAACCTTCCGTGTCCAGCAATCCGGCTGGCACGAAGGCGAACTCGCTGTCCATACCCTTCTCAAAGTGCCACCCAGATATCAGAACCCTACTTCCGCCGGCCTTCCTCCTCAACTCGGCTACCGCGTCGCCGTCTCACCACTCGTCGCCTTCGGTGCTCTCGACGAGCATGGCCGGCCCTGGACTGCGCTCTGGGGCGGCGAGCGCGGCTTTGCGCGCCCGGTCGCCCAGGGCATCCTCAGCATGCACAGCCTTGTCAACAGGCGGCATGATCCCGTCGTGCGCGCTCTAATGGGTAACATAGCCAGCGATGGGGAGCTAGTCCGGCCGGAAGACGCGGAGGACGGCATCAAGCTCATGAGCGGCCTGAGCATCGACCTCGAGACCCGTGACCGCGTCAAGCTGGCGGGACGCATGGTGGACGGCGCCGTAGCGGCGCGTCCGGACGGGAAGGGGAAGGATGGAGCAGAGAGCGGCGTTGGCGAGGCGCAGCTGGCGATGCTGGTAGAGGAGAGCCTGGGAAACTGTCCTAAGTACCTGAACAAGAAGGACATCAAGCCGCACGTTCCAAGCCCGGAGTTGATCTCCGACGCGTTACCGCTCCCGCCGGAGGCGGTGACGCTCCTGGAAAAGGCGGATATGTTCTTCCTGAGTTCTACAAATGGTAAGACTATGGATACGAACCATCGTGGTGGGCCGCCGGGCTTCATGCGCGTGGTTAACAACTCGGTTGATGCTGGTGTCGTCCTCGTATATCCGGAGTATTCGGGAAACCGCCTGTACCAGACGCTCGGGAATCTGCACGTGAACCCAAAGGTCGGCATCGTCGTGCCGGACTACGAAACATCCGATGTACTGTACCTCACCGGCGAGACACAGCTGCTGGTCGGACAAGCAGCCGCGAAGCTCATGCCGCACACCAAACTCGCGGTGACGGTCGTGGTACGGGAGGCCCGCATGGTCAAGGACGGCTTGTCATTTCGCGGCGAAGTGGGAAAGCGCAGCCCGTATAATCCCCCGATGAGACGGCTTGCCGCCGAGGGCGCCAACGGGCTGGCAGGTGTGTCCTCTGAGGCGACAGCAACGGCAACACTTGTAGGGAGAGAGAACCTGAGTCCGACGGTAAGTCGGTATACCTTCAGGCTGTCACCGGCGCGTATTGGCGGTGGCGAACCATTGAAGATGTGGAAACCCGGGCAACACATCACGCTGGATTTCAGCGATCAGCTGGATGCTGGATACAATCATATGCGCGACGAGGATCCGCAGTGTCTGAACGACGACTTTGTGAGGACGTTCACAATCTCGAATGCACCTCCCCGCGGGGAGGAGCATGTCAAAGAGGGAACCGAGTTGCAGATAACGGCGAGGAAACACGGGCCGGCGACGGCGCTGCTGCAAAGGCAGGACCTACGCGTTCCGCTCGATGTGTCGGTGCTGGGTTTCGGCGGCGAGGAACGCTTCCGGATACCGGCTGGTGGCGGACAGCATCAAAAGGTGCCTGTTTTCATAGCCGGTGGCGTGGGTATTACGCCTTTGCTGGCCCAGGCCCCTGGTATATTAGGTGACGGAGGCTTAAAGAGAGCCTCGGAACTTGCTTTGCTCTGGAGCGTACGCGCAGAGGATATTCCTTTTGCTGCCAAGGTGCTTGAGCGGATTCCGGGCCTTGCAAACCGAACACGCTTGTTTATAACAGGGGCAGAAACCGTGTTGAGTCGGACACAACAGGAGATGGTCAAGAACATGGAGGAGAAGGGCGCAAGGATTGAAGTCAGGAGAATAGGAGAAGTTGACGTTCTTGGCTCCGGTATCGCTGCAGGAGATAGAAAATTCTTCGTGTGTGCCGGCCCTGAGATGCAGAAGGTTGTATTGCGGTGGTTGGAGCATGAGGATGCTGTCACGGAGAGCTTCAACTATTGATGTCCTGCGGAATAGTTGCTTCACTGCATCTACTGCTCGCAGGTGACAGATTGTATCATAACATAGCGAGTTGATTCCTAGTACATATATACCAACAAATCGCTTCGGATCAATATGCCGTGCCAGCAGGGTGCATGACGAACACGCTCAGGCTGACGGCGAGGCGTCAGATCGCTTAGGACACAGAAAGATAACACCCATAAGAATGAAGCCGACCATCCGGGCCGGTTGTAAGGACTATGAGGCCGATGGACCTACCAGATCAATCCATGTGCTCAAGATTCATGTCTCAGTACTGCCCATGAAGATTCTCTCTAGCCGGGATACCCGATAGTAAGGTTGGAGATTTAACGGCCTGGACGCACATCAAAACTGCGAAGGCAAGTGCAACCATCACCAGTTTGTGGAATGAGACCGGAGGCATCCCTTCGTGGAAGTGGGAGGGGTCGTAGAGTTACTGTCATTGTTTGGTTCAGGAGTCAGCAACCCAAGACAGCTCGACAAGCTCCAAGGAGAACGAAATAGTGACGAGATTTGCAAAGCCTTGAACGTGTCTTCTCCTTCGCCGCAACAAAGTGGTGGCGGCTTATGCTGATTTGGCGCTCGAGCCTAGAGGCGAATTCTCAATTATACTTGGGCCGTAACCTACAACGCACAACCCAAGCCATAGTCGTATCACTGGAAGCCAACTTGCCCTATGAACCTTGTATGCCAGAGTACGACTGCTCATGGACAGCCTTCTGCTGTGAGTTCCGGTTCTCGGGTCTCACATGACCACGGCGACGCGGTGTTCAGGTTAACAACATCCCACCATTTGACACTCGATGTCGGCCCTACCTCAGCCCGCAGATCTTGTTGCTTCCAGAAACACTCGATGATTCTGCGTAGTACGAAGAGGTTGCCAATGTCCCGCACATGCACCATTCAGTCCAGTACCCGGAAGACCCTGATCCTCTGTTCATCGGTCTCCGACTCGCAGGCGATCATGAAGAGGGCCAAGGCGCTCGTGCATACCTCTAAATTATCTAGCAGGTGGAAGGGCTGCTGTAGGTAGATAGCCCTCAGTTCCTGTAGCTCTGGCGGACCGCATGTCCTCTCTAGGTACAGCAAGGCGGTGATGCGGTGTAGCTCGGCCGTGGGCCGGATCTTGAGGCGCTCACGTAGAGTAAGTTGATTTGCTTGGTCAGGATCTAAACGTTGCTCCAAGTTCTTTATCCTACCCTCCATGGCATGCCATTCTCCATTGTGCGGGCCCGTCTAAGGTGGAGAGAATGGCTTTAACTCGCCAAAAAGCCCGAGTGCTCGCAGGCCATTCACGTAAGTGATGATTTCCATTACTTCTACGAAGCATCCGAGGGAACCGATGATGTTCGGCTTGTCATAGTCTGTATCCTTCAGGTATTGAAGGGACGCAGGGCCATCCTGACCATGCCGGCGAGGATTCCTGAAGCCCCCTAGAATTTCATGGTATAGAATCAAAGTGATCAGGAAGTCGTCTGTCAGGCTGGCCCAGACTTCCGTCATGAGGCTTTGCATGATATTTCCAGCATCGTGGAGATGGACATGCCAGCTTCTCTCGCTTTCGTCGAAGACGTCGTATGCGAAGAGCATCATTGCCGTAGTGAGCTGAGCCTCCGTGATGCCGCGCAGCTCGGTAACCAGAAGCGATTGCAATGACCGAAAAGCTACTGCTTTATATGATAGAACCGCCCCTGATCCCCCATTGGCGAAATGCGGATAAAGGAAGTATGGCGGAACGGAGGCCATTGGAGCTAAGCTGCTACAGTTTGAGAGTGCCATGGGAAGGAACGACTCCCGGAAGCCGTTGTTGACATCGACGGTCGATACTATCCTGGCGAGTCAATCCTGGTAGTATGGCAGCAAAATGACTCTTTTTTATACACGTCTGGCAGTAGGGGGGAATCGCCTGTGAGGGACACCGCTGTGGGCGAACCAAAACCTGGGGACTCGGGGGCAGTTACATCTTTAAATGCCAGCAGGTCCGCAAAAGGGACGTTCAGGAAGTGTATGCCATACAACTCCGGATCGATTATAGTCAGAGACACTGTTGGCTGCTCAAGTAAAGGGTTCGCCCTATACCGTCCGCCCGGCTTCTCCGTAGGCCAAGACAGTCGGATGCTATATCGCGTCACAGTTAGGCTGATCGCGAGGAAAGGTTGCATAAAGTGTGAGAAGCGTAAATTACCATCGATAATCTGGGCTCTAGAGAGCGGTAGCTGGACAGCTTTATATATAATGTGGGAGCCCCGGAACAACGTTGTTGCGGGGTGCCTATAGTTCCTAGGGGCTTTGATGACTAAGTTAAGCAAGTGACCCCTATTCTGCGACATAGCGCAAACATTAATGCCCGATCGCAGGCAGTATTACAAGCTGAATAACCCTGATGGCATCCTATCTTGCGCCCCCATCCGTTGTGGCATTCAGCATGAGTTTCAAGTGTAGTCCTTGCGTATAGGGTCTAAGAACTCGCGTGGTCGGTTACTTGACATGAGCACAGCCGACACTTCAAAAACAGCCTCTCAGACTTGGCCGCACCTCCGCTTGAAGTTGGGACTCCGTGGCCACAGTCTCTCCAGCCGGCATGATCATACCTTTCACACCTAGGGAACGATGACGCTGATGAGATTAATAAACCTAGCACCAGAGTTTTCACAGCGGTCAGACCAAGGACGTTGATTGGAACACTTGCCGGGAGTTAGTGGCCTTTAAGGTATGGTAAAATTTGCGGCATCCCCGCGGCTACTTTGCCGGCCGCAGGGAGGACGCCGGCAACCGCATCTAGGCCCAGTTCGGGGCGTTGAACCTTGACAGCGAGTATCAATACCAAAAGTGCGGCGCCAGCCACCTAAAGTACGTCGATGGGATGACTCGCGAAATCAAGAGCAAGAAGTCAGCCGTCAATCTGCTCTTCATCAGCTCCGGCACCTCAATTACTGGTAGACGTATGTGGTAGGCTCCTACCTCGGGGACCCAGGTAGACCCCAATGCATGTACCCCCAGTTTCGAGCATGTAATTATAAGTCGTTGCTAAACAGCAGACGTCTCAGAGACAAACGACGGTTTATATTATCTCGGTGCGCTCATGTATTACTCGCGGATGCACTTCGTCGTGAACTTGCTTCCACTATCAAGCTGGCGACGAGTTCATGCGCATCACGGGGAGCCTGACCATTTGAGTAAGCCCTCCCTGTCACGAACTGTGGTAGTGGGCTCACCATATCGGAGTGTTGTATCGGCTTACAAACTGGTTTCATCGATTATGCCGCGTGAGAGGTCACTCTCCTATACTACATAGGACATTGTGCTATGGGCATCGGATTAGGATAGCGGGTCTTGAGGGATGAGATACCTTTGGGTGGACGTGCGAGTGCCGCACAGCATCTGACCGCAGCTACGTTTCCGGAGAGATACTGCTTTTGAAGATCATATTGCATGGCTCAATAATACCTAATTACACGCCCGAGAGCACAAGGTTATGAGTCACACCTCGTAATCATCAGATTTATCGTCCAATTTTGCAAGCCAAGGCCCATAGTCAGGTATTATTCGGAAGGAATCATGCTTAGACGATGTATACGAGCGAGAGTCGATTCCAATGGATAGGTTTACCACCGCGGCAATTCCCAAGCTGGCGTATTTGTCATGCGAGCCTCTGGAGCTTATAAAATTTGTTGGGTCTATGTACGTCCGGGGCCTATACTAACCTATAGGACCAAAAAGCTCAAAGAGCTGTTCGTCCAATAAGTTTTGTTACAGGTTTTTGGTTTGGCCCGTAAGAACAATATATACCTGCTTCTTTTCCAACGAAGCAGTATAAACTCGTCGCGGTATGGAAATCTAAGATCGTTTATATTAACTATGAGAATCTCTTAAGTAGCCTTGAGGTTCGAGTGGTACTCCGTTAAGCACATGAAAGACTGTACGGTAATCCGCTACATGGCCCCATAGGAATGGAAACGAGTGTCTACCTCATTGTTGGCTCTCTGCATCATGAACTGTCGTTTCAACTGCTCCTGGAACTCCCTGGTCATCTCGCACACTTCTTTCAAGTGTTCCTCATCGAGCTTCCCATTGCCTATTCCCTGGGTTTTCTTCTGCCTCGCCGATGCCAGGGCAGCGGAAACGACGTTCCTGATCTGACGCCCATTGAGGCCGTAATGGTGCCCGTACTCGTCGACGAACATCTCGATTTTCCGACGGTTCTGGATGTCGTCCGGTTCCAGCTGGTCGAGGAAGTACTTGAAGATCGACCTCATCTGTTCCGGCCGGAGGTCCTCGTAGCGGATGGCGAGATGGATCCTGGAGATGACGGCTACGTCAATGGATTTGATGCGGTTGGTGGTCAGGATTATAACTCCCTTATAGTATTCCAGGACCCGCAGGAGAACGGAGACGAGAGCATTTCTGGAAGCATCCGATGTGGAACCGCGCGTTTCCAGGAACACATCGGCTTCGTCAATGAGCAAGATGGCCTCCCACTTGGTTGCCAGGTTAAACAGCCTATCCAGGTTCTTCTCTGCTCGAGATGCGTCCAGGCCAATTTCCGCGACGCTGACGACGAACAGGGGCTTCCCGCTCGCCTCGGCAATGGTTTCGGCGGTGAGCTTGTCACGGATCGAGTTAGCAATACATTTCCTATGGAGGTAGCCGCAGGGGGACTTACCGTCTTACCCACGCCTGGGGGCCCTGCAGAACACGTTAGCTTGGTCTTTCCCCAGAGACCCCACTCGAACGTACCGTGGAGGAGTAGCACCAGTCCCTTTCCCTTGTCATGAACAACGTCTTCGACCTGTTTCCCGCGTCTCGCCTCGTGCGAGTTTACCAACGCCGCAATAAGATCCTTGTATTTCTTATCCAGCTTGAGATCATGGTCAAACTTTTGAGGCTGTTTTCCGGGTGGCGGGTTCGTCTGGTCGACGCTAAACTGGCCCCAAAGCTTTTCCCGAGTAGAATAGCCCAGCAGCCTCGGAGGGATGAGAAGCATGTGACGGCTGTCCAAAGCTTTACTGCTCTCCAGGTCCTCCTTTTCCAGTTTTGGAAAGGAGCTTTCATTGTCATCCGTCGCTTCTCCGATCTCATCATGTTCCAGGTCGCCCAGAGCGTGAGACCGGTGGGCATTCGCTATAATGAGAAGGTAAGCCGTCTAAGCAATCGTCTACCCCTTAGGCGTTGGGCTTACCATATTGGAGATACGCAGAAGCGTCGCATATGATTTCCCCTTCAATCTGTTTACAGTCAGAAATGGCCCTGCAATGGGGGGTTATAGAAACATTACGGGCACTATCCTGGCCTTTGCAGCATCTTCTTCGTCATTGTTATCGTTGAATTCATCCTCATCCTGTTAAACCACGGTTAGCAGACTCAAACGAGACAACTAGTCTCACTTACTTCATCTTCATCTCTGCTCCCAGAGACTACCTTCCTCCGGGCAACAAATGCCATGCCTTCGTACTTGAAGGTTTGGCCCGCGCCAGTTGGACAGAACATGGTCGCTTTGAGAAACGCCTTGGATCTTTTCCTAATGGTAGACTGCAGCTCTTCGGCCCCCTCATAGTAGCTTAATGGATAATAGTCCAATTTGCTTATTTCCATCTATGGCAGTGATAGTCAATACGCCTTCGGCTATGGAAGAGAGGTGCATCTTCAGAGATAACTTATTGTACTTGACATCGAGTGAGGGATTACCTACCGTACCCCGGAAACGCCGGAATTTGAGGTCGTAGTAGACTTTTACCATCTTCTTACCGTCCCAATCCCAGCACCATGCCGTCATCCACAACCTGGAGACCTTCTTCATCGCGCCCGGGGCCGAGAGGGGCGAGCTGGATACCTCGAGGAGTTGAGGGATGCCCAAGAACGGCTTGGTAACTATGAGCGTCTTCGGCGCGAAGACAGTCCACAGGGTCTCGAACGTGGTGACTTTGGCAATGGAATTCACTTCCTTCGTCTTGAAGTAGTCCTCGAGCTCCTCGGCCGTCTCGACCCGCCCGAGTAGATGAGCGAGGTCCTTGGATGGCTGGCTCTCCGGGTCCTGCTGCGCTCGCTTCTGCAGCCTATCCCAGTTGTGGGTCTAGAAAATGTTAGTGAAGGTACAAGTTCACTCGGGGGATAGGGCGCACGATGGCCGGGAACGGGGCTTGCATGTAAATGCTGGCTCCTTCGAAGTTCACGCCAGGGTATTTGTTGTCGATTTCATTCTTCAATAGCCTCACCAGGCTCGGATCCTCGATTTCCAGCTCGGAGTAAGCCCGTCTATCACCGAAATAAGTTTCATATACGACGCGACGAAAGACGTATGCTACGTCTTTTCGCTCTTTCTTCTGTAGGGAGTCCTCGGCCACAGTCTCGTCCTTGTATGAGGCACTCGATGAGTCCCACTTCCTAAGAGCGACTACGTAGCGCCCTATACTCTTCGTTTCATCAGGCTTGTCAGTCTTGTCCCCAGCCTCCTCTTTGTCGTCCGGTTTCTTCTCCGCGTTGTCCGCCGATTGCTATGATCATCATCAACACGGGAGTCATTCGCAACTAGCTATTGGAGCTTTACCTTAGCATCATTATGGGACGACTCCTTGGCCCCTTTAATGTCTTTGGAGGCGGCATCCTTCACAGCTTCTTCCAGCTGGCTGATCCTTTTCTCGAGAAGTTCGATGTACTTCTGTTGCAAGGATGCAACCTGAGTCATTTGGTCCTAAGAAACAATATGTCAGGATGGACTGCTTTTGCGTCCTAAGAAAAGAAGCCAATACCGAGTCTTTAGTCGCCATGCTCAAGAAGATCAACCGAAGCCAAGCCAATTCATGTATTGATGACCGTAGCTCATCGGAGAGCACTTTAGTGACGAGGGGGACGAAATTTAAAATGATGAGGATCGAAGGAACGTTCGGTTGCCGATTTATCTGACAGATGAACTCCAGTCAACTCCGGTCAACCAGCTGAGGGTAGTCTACCCGAAATGTGCTTACAGAAAGGGCAACTCGGACTGACAAAGCGGCCCCCAATCTGCAGCCCCCAGGTTCTAGATTCGATCATTGGTTCCGCAGCATGGTTGACCCTCTACCGATGACACGCTATGGATTATGGGTGGGATGCATCAATGCGAGTGCTTACCTGCTTGCAGTTTGTTCGAAATGCACGCAATTTCCTTCATTCCGCCCAGTGCCTTTCGGTAAGATAGCCGATCTACAGGGCCTCTGCCTGAATTACCTGTTTCTCATTCCACGAACTTTTCTTCTCTCTTTGCCGCAGACTCGAGGCGATTGACAATCGTCACGTTACCAAATAGTTGGCTATGGGATCCGAAGAGACTGAAGGAAGGCACTGGTTCGAGAACACCACGTATGAAACTTCGTTCTCTGTGAGCTTCAACTTCACAGGCTGAAAGTGCTCACAAATTTATAGGCACCAGGAAGGCTTACCAAGCCAAGAAGATCTTACCAGGTCACATGAGCAGTTTCGCAGGAGATTCAGCCGTGCAATTAATGAAGGATATCAAGGGGCAGGCGTCCAAAGTACGAAAGATGGTCTCATTCGGCAGATTGAAGGGACCGACGCCCAGCTCCCGCGGAGGGAGTCAGCGATCCGGCTTTTACGAAGAGCATCTGCGGCGCATAGCAAGTATGTAACCGACCGAGAACATGGTTCAAAAAAGGCGCGCAATTGGGTCCAGACCCATACGGGAATGTTGCTTCAGTTCGCCGAGAAGTACTCAAAAGTCGTCGAAGCGGTCGCAACGGCCGGAGGGCCCTACAGTACAGTCGCCTACGAGACGTTGTCTGTGCTAGTAATTGTAATTCACCCCAGGCTGTAACCTCCGCGGGGACGAACTTAACTCACAATCGTTGGCAGGTATTCCAGAACAAAGTAGATAACGATAACAAGGTGGTCAGTCTACTCGATGAGATCCGAAAGTATCTGCCGAGGCTCGAGACCTGGGAAAGCATTTACCCAACGGACACGATGAGGCGCTTAGTCGTCACCACTTACCTCCGGATAACAGAGTTCTTAAAGAAGGCAGCGGAATATTTCACTCACTTTAGGAGTACGTGCCCTATGCGACGTTATTAGACTATGACACTGAAAGCACGAGTAGAAAGGCTCAAGTTAGCACTGTTCCCGGGCTTCGTTACCGGCTTCGATGAGATAGGTGCCGATATCCGCACGACACTAGCGGAAATCAACGATGAGGCTATGTATGGCCTACACCGCGAAGTCCATTCATCCGGGAAACGACAGGAGTATCTCAAGGATCGTGCTGATAAGGCAGAATTGGCACACCAGAAGCTCCTAGCACAGAATAGGGAGCTCCTTGCGCAGAACGACTCGTTGATGGCCCAGTTAGAGAAGCAGCGACTCAAATTCGAACATCGCGATAAACAAGAAACCGAACGGCGTTTCCGAGCTTTTAGTGATTTTCTAGAGGTAACTGGCACGCACCCCAATATCCGCTGGACCTTCTATCTGATATCTTGCTAGGTCCGAATGGATCATCCCGGGACCGAAGTAGTCACGACCAAGAAGACACTTATGGTGGCTTTTCCCGATCTCCCATCAAACCCTAGGCTAGTACCTTGTACGGGCTACACACAAGCTAGCAGGCATCTACTTTATAGGAGCCATGAGTATCTTCGCTGGCAACAAGCTAAAGAATCATGCCTCCTATTTATCAGTGGATGCACCGAGTGGTACGGACGACACGAAACAGGATTCCTACACTGCTGGCTCTCGCCGTTTGCGATTTACATTGCCGAGGATGCTTCTCAGATGGACAAAACGAGAGTTGCGTTCTTCTCTTGCCTTCCCCGGGAACAACCCGAACCAGTCAATATCAGCATGGTGTTTGCGTCCATCATATTGCAAGTTATTCATTGGCAGCCCGAGTTGCTTAGAGAGCATGATGACCAATTCCGTCGAATACTGCAGCGAGCAGACAAATCCTGGTCGGCGGAGTCATTGGCAAATCTGCTAGGGATGGTACTCTCCCAACTGAACAGCGAGGCATTCCGGGCGGTCTATATCGTGATTGATCGACTGGACTGCTGCCTCTCTGATAACCTCTCGCAGGGTATGATGTACCTCTCCAGCATGATCACGGAGCTCAAGGGCTCTCCGGTTAGCGTCAAGCTCCTAGTCATCGCCGAAACATCCGAAGGGAATGCCGAGTGGCATAGCGAGGGGCTGCCGCGATTTAAATTCGACCTGGAGAGACTGATCGTGCGGCACGACTGGGACCAGCAACAGCTTCCGAGTTGGATGAGCGCTACTGAAACCCGGCCTCGAATATGGAGCTCCGGGTCAGCGCCTTGCGCCACAACATTCTGAATCCAGGTTATCTCTGGTGGGATCAGTTCGGTATCGTCTATGTCTGACTTTCGATATTCAGACTTCATCACTTCCTAGAAGACGGCGCTATATACGGCATAACGAGTCGCGTGAACTTGGGCTTTATGGAACGGGGCACGAGTGTTAGCAGAGCAGGCCAGCCGTGACCTCACGTTTTGCGCATGAAGGAACTTCTAACCCCGGAAATGCAGGTGTACTGAGCACATTCCTAGATGATGCGAAGCAACTGCGCATAGGACTTGTCCTCAGGGGCCGCAACGGTCCACCAGGCATCCCCGGCACGAGAGCCCTGATAATGGACTTCCGAACAACATCCCGAAGACAAGAGAAGAGTCCTCTCGGCTGCCGACGGGCGTCCAGATGACGTAAGGCAAGCCGCTAGGGACCGCCCCGGCGGCGGATAGGAGGGACGGTGCGTTCGCGCCGGTGGCGTCCTCTAGATCTGACAAGAGTGGGTATTACAGTGGAGATGGATGCCCGCCAGCAGCAGCGTGCCCACAGGGAACTGCCCAGCTCTAGCCACATGCCGTGGCCTATGTCCGGCCGTGCATCTGCAAGATCTCCTTTATACCGCACTTTTGTCTCTACGCCGGTAAATGGGATGAGGGAAGCATGCTGGCTGTAGTACTCCAACACGCCAGCAACAGGTTCTCGTTGGGCGGCCACATGATGCAGGGATCAGTGCAGTTATCCGTCGG
>QJNX01000349.1:0-58894 GCA_004155925.1 Monosporascus sp. MG133
CCATACGATATAGGGATGATTTAACTTCGTAAAGGTGAAGAGGGCGAACATAGGCTGAACTAGTAATCGATAGGTCGAATGATCAATACCCCTTCCGGGGAGGAGCAAAAGTACACAAGGACTATAATGTGACTAACACCTTAGCGGTTGGGAGTAATATACATTGACCTCTAGGTATCGATGAGCTTCATCAGCAGCCACTTGTTAAAACGGCAGTGGCATATGCCAGTATTCGTCCATTTATCCGAACCACTGCCTATTCGTAGAGGTCGTGTTCCTTGAGCCTTCTCAAGCACGAAGTACTCACATACACCTTCGGCCTCGAAACTTGAAAAGACTGCAGTACACCAACTCAGCGTTGAAATAAGCAAGCTCCTGGCTTGGGCCATTATTACAACCACACCCCTCTATCCTCCACTGCCAAACCCTTAAAGAACGACGGCTAACCCAGGTTTCGACCCCTGGGAAAGCTTAGGGCCAATCATAATTTTCCGTCCGTCGGCATATTTCCGATGCTCTCGGTCGCCGAGGTGGCGGTAGCGAAGTGCTGGGGAACTTGGGTCGATGTCTCACGTGCACTCACCGTCCCTATTGGTATTCCAACGGGAGACAAGATCTTCACGACGATAGGAAGTACAGCGATGTACATATATAGGCGTCTTCCGTAAGCTGATGCTGTACCTATGCAATGGAGGCGGCGTACGCACTAACGGGGAACGAGAGCATCGCCGAGTGATTGCGGGGACAGATGGATCGACGCCGTCGTGCTCACGACAGCAGGCTGAAGGACTGGCTGGAGGTACGACTTCTACTCACCCGGACGAATGCCGCTTGGGGGCCAACTTCCTCTGGTGGTACGAGCCCACCGGCGATGCGGAGTACAAGGAGGTCGCGCCGTGCGACGAGAGTAAGGCCGCCGTGTGGGCGGGCCCCACGACGGGAGCCGCGCCTTCGGCTGGCACACCCTCGCGCTGCTCGAGTTCATCCCGCTCTTCCTGGAGTCGTATCCGGGGCACGCGCGCCTGGCCCGCTACTTCACGACGCTCGCGGAGGCGGTCAGGAGGGCGCAGGACGGGTCGGGCGGCTGGTGGCTTATCCTGAACGAGCCGTACCCGGGCATGGGGAGCAACTATATCGAGAGCAGCACCACGGCCATGTTCACCCTCGGGTGGTTCAGTGGCATCAGGTTGGGTCTGCTGCCCGAGGAAGATGATCTCGGCCACGCGAGAAATGCATGTAGCCTCATGCCTCATGACGGACCGGTTTGTGAAACAGAACTCTTCAGGGCTCCTGGACTGGGAGGGGACCGTGAAAGTGGGCTCTCAAAGCACTAACGGGACATTCGAGGTGATTAACTTCACTATGGTTATCACCCTGAGCTCCCATAATCGCCATTGCTAACTCGGCTCAGTACTATACCAGTATTCCGGCTGTTCAGAATGACCAGAAACGGGCCTATCCTTTCAGGTTAGCTTCCTACGAGTGGGGAACAGTAGGGCAACTCGCTTTCCCCCTTAAAGTCAGTCTTCTTCATTTTCTTGAGCTGCTTTTAGGCGCCAGACGTCTAGATTCTGCGCCACCTCAAAAGCTGTGAGGAGTCCATGGCCAACATCGGGAGTCACAGTGTGCTACTAAATAAATAGCAGAATATAGTGCCAGTATAGTAGCTACCATATGTAGAAAGTGGTTTACTGAATACATGAAGCTGCAAACATTGTCAGGCTCTGGACAAAATAGTCGAGGCACCCTTAATGATATCCAAGAACTAAATTTGAATATTGAGTGATCTATGTCTGACAAATAACTATGGTTATTTAATTAAAATGGAAAAGAGTCTGTGATCCCTCGATTTCGTTTAAACGGAATTTCGATAGGGATATAATGATCACAACGGCGTGGGATAAACGTATGTGGTCAGGGATGGCTCAACTATTATGTCCAGAGCCTGATTGTGATTCTACTTCTCCCATTTATATATGCTGCTTTATGTCGGCCTAGTGTAGTTAATTACTATTAGTGATAGGTCGTGCATCGTGTCCGACTCTTCTCGGGAATAATTCGCCGTAGGGTCTGTTGATATACTGAAGCCCCCTGCATGAGTTCGGCCACATAGGGAGTTCAGGCCATAAATTGAAGGCCGGTTTTCACATCCCCAAACCTTGCATGCAGCCACTCGAATGGAGGATTAGTCCGGGGTCGCCAGGGTCCCACCTTCCCACCCCTCGGCACCTCATATTCTGCCCGCGCGACGTACGTCGAGGTGAGCTTTACCAGCCTAACCGTGTCAGCCTTCACTTCCTTCGGCGCTCGTGGTACTACGGATGAGAACCCCTTGCGCTGCATGAACTTGATGAGGCGGATGAGTATCATAATGGCGTTGTCGACCCCCAGTGTCCACGCGCCGTCGGCGTATCCGAACATGAAGCCCATGTTCGGCACGTCCTCGATCATGGCGACGTTCCAGGCCAGTTTCTCACCCCAGACCACGCGCTCGCCGTCGACCCGCAGGTCGATGTCGGCCCCTATCTTCATGTTGAGCCCCGTCGCGGTGACGATGACGTCGGCGTCAACCGCCGAGCCGTCCTCCATGCGGATCCCGCCGTCCGTGACCGTCTCGATGCGCCCCGTCACGACCCCCGCCTTCCCCGTGCGCAGGGCCGCGAAGAAGCTGCCCTCGAGGTCCCAGCACATCCGCTGTTGCCAGGGGCTGTAGCGCGGACTGAAGTGGGGGTCGTGGTCGATCCACTCCGGTAGCTGACTGACTGTTGCCTTACGTATGACGTCTCTGGCGCGCGCCGGGAAGTAGTGGCAGAACGTGACAAACAAGGCCAGGACAAGCGCGTGCTGTAGGCGCTCGTAGAAACCCGCGAGGGAGCTGGGCAGGTAGCTCCACACCCAGGAGGGGCGCTGGCTGCTGTTCGTAAGTCTGAGAATGTACGAAGGGCTGCGTTGCACCATGGTCACTCGAGCGGCCTTCTCCGCCAGGGCAGGGAGGAGAGTGGTGGCCGTGGATCCGCTGCCGATGATGGCAATCTTCTTGTCGCTGTAGTCATAGTCGGCCGGCCAGAATTGGGGATGGATAACCTTCCCGGCAAAGCCCTCCAGCCCAGGGATCTCGGCTTTCAGCGGCGACTGGTAGTCGAAGTATCCAGCTCCTAACACGATGAACCGCGCCTGGAAGCGCTTTGTCTCGCTGTCGTGGTTCACTACCAGATGCCATCGCTGCGACTCGGAAGACCAGTCTGCCGCGACCACCTTGTGGCGAAGATGGATGGATTCTGAGAGGCCGTGTCGGGACACGGAATCCTTGAAGTAAGACTTAATCTGATGCCCTTCCGCGATGGGATTTGCGAACGGCCAGCTAGGCATTTTCGGTTAGCGACGGGTGCCCCGGGTATTCCGAAGAGTGAAACTGATTCTTCGAACACGCTCGTGTAGGGCTCTGCCAACCGGACGACCAAGTCGCCCGTAAGAAATCGGTAAGGGTGAGGGTGAGGCTTACGGATGCCATGAGAACCCGTATGTGTAGAGATCCGAGTCCGAACGAACGCCGGGGTATCTGAACAGGTCCCAGGTCCCGCCGATATCATCCCGACCCTCGAGCACCGTGAAGGTCAAGCCCGGGAGCTGTGTCTTTAGCCTGTATGCACTGTTCAAACCGGATGGACCGGCTCCTATGATCACGACATCAAACGAGTGTGTCGCTTCGAGTTTCTCAGAAAGCATTGTTGCTATTTTGACAAGACACCCGTCCTGGGATGTAGAAGTGATCAAAGAGCTATGGTGCCTCGGGCGGATTAAGCGTCGGTATACTTTATAGTGCTCCCTTTGGTCCGCTCTAGGTTGCATGCGAAATCCGTCCCTTCAAGTGCCAACTAGCCTCAACAGTAAGGGGCGAGTGCAAAGTTGATCAGTGCGCAGAAAATTGGTGACGTTTTGGGCGAATCATACTAATCCATATCAATATACATCAACATCCACCTAAATTTTTTGCTATGATATTTGTATCAACATGTCGGCAAAGTGTTGCAATTCTTCAGGCTGGGGGGAACTAGGTTGCTTGATTGATCTGTCATACAACTGGGGGTGGGGGGAACAGCCACATATAGCCTTCAGCTCCTTTGTCCTTGCAATCCTAGGGCCACCAATCAAAGCCCCTTGCAATCCTTTCCACCTCCTTTCAACAAATCACCACAACTGTCGACACAACATATATTATTGTTATGCTAGCAGCCACAGGGATCCAATGCAGGATTCTGGCGTGACTCTCTGTGTTGTGTTCTAAGTGTTCTAGGAAGGGGCTAGGAGATCCATGGCGAATCGCATCTGCAGCGCCACCCCGGCCTTGAGCGCATCTCTCGGATGCCCTAGACAATTGGTTTGACTGAACGTTTATCGAATGACACATGCGGAAAATATGCAAAAGGACAGATCATACGCCGCTCTGTAAGGTCTCCTACTCATCGATTCCTGCGCGCTCAATAATATCTTGGGAGGATGTCCGCAGGGCCTCTGAGCAAAGGCCTGCGGAACCCGGTGAGTTGTTTCCTAAGACTGTAGGCGTATCGAGGTGATGCTACTGATGTAGCCGGGGCTAGCATTAGGCGGTGATGGGACGATACAATTTGGATGTAACCGCGTGGCAAGAAATGCAGCCTCATATACCAAAACCACAGCGCAGGGGGAGGTGTATCAATACCGAAAAGATTTTACATATGTCACACCGTGTATATAGCTGAAAGGTGGTACGTATGCAACACTGCCCAGCCGGCACACTCCCGGAGGCCCCGCTCGCTGAAGTTTAAGTGCGTGAAGGGCCGAGCCGCGGATGTTCCTAGCGACTGGAGGGCATATCCACCCGAATATCGATGCACCGTATCCGCTAACGGCGGTCCCTTATGTACCCGGATACCCCACCAATTCAGGGTAAGAAGGTTCCGGCGAGATCATCCTAGTCGCGATGACTACAGAATTTCCGTCAAGCTGCAATAAGATAAACTCAATGCAACTTACTTATGTCCCACCTATGCCAAGCCGTAATCTTGTGATTTCCCAATGCGCTCGACTTGGCGAGATTGCGACGATGACACGCGAGCGGTATAATATCAGGAATGAAATGTAACGTTACGTGGGATCCTAGTCAGCAAGGTGAACAGGAACTAAACTACAATTTGCGTCATTAACATGTTCGCCCGAATACGTACTGGCCATGCCCCGTGAAGTACCTACAAGAGCTAGAAGTCACCATAGAACTATCCATTTAGCTAAGGACTATTAGCACCGCTGGGACCGTTGGTACCCTTTGCGTCAGCAGCAGAGCAACATCCGTTCGCGAATGCGAGCTTGCTCATCTTGTCCGCGGCATCGGTGACGCCCGCGCCCTTGGCCGCAACCTGGCTCGGCGTGCTGCAGTAGCTGGGGGGGACGTCCATCACGGGGTTGTTGGTGAAGAAGTTCCGCGGCCGCAGCAGCAGCGTGATGGGCTCCACCGGCATCACGGGGAAGTCCTCGGGCGACGGGAGGTGGGTTACGCCGAACGTGTGCCAGAGCACCACGTCCGTGTTGTCGACGGACTCGGTCCCGTCGCCGACCCACTCCGGCAGGCCCACCGAGGGCTCGCCCGACGTCTGGGGCACGTGACGCCCCGCCGGCCATAGCTGGTCGTCGCTGTCTGTTGTCATTCGACGGTTCTCTGTCAGCGCTTCTTGTCTTCTTTTGGGGGTCTTAGGGGGTAGGTCATAGCGGCGACAGGTATTACTCACACTTCGTGACGTGGACGGCGTGCCTGGCGAAGCCCGCCCGTTTCCACACGAGCGAGCCCTCCTTGGGCAACAGCGGCGGGACCTCGCGGCTCACGAGCTTGTAGCTCACCGGCTTGCCGCTGTAGGGGTGCAGCTTGTTGGGGTTGCAGATCTCCCATGTCCTGCTGGTGGAGCCGTCGTAGTCGGTCGCCGCCTCTCCGGTCGTCGCGAGCTTCGTCCGTTTCCCGTAGAAGGCGTTGCCATAGTAGTTCTCCGGGCTGCCCACCGGCGCGTCGGACCGCACGGCGTCGGACATGAAAACGGTGTTGTTCGGCCCGTCCACGTTCGCGTCTATCCGGAGACAGAAGAGGTGTTGGTGATTGTGCGCATTCACGCCTGCGTATATCGTCAGCCGGTGAACCGCAAGGTGGAGTGTCTGGAGAACGCCGTCAAATGAGGAATTTACCAGGATAGACCTGCGTGCCCCATCCCTTGGTATCTTCGTCTGGGTTCATGCTGTACGTGTTCAGGATACCCGTGAGCTTAATCTCGGGTTGGATTGTTCCGTCTTGCTGAAAAGGCGGTTAGTACCGACATTGGAAGGCTTGTCGGAAGTGTCAAGGTCTTACATGGAATATCCACTATTTGCAGTCAGCATATATGCTTGCGGTACCTTGTTTACTTTTGAGACTCACCTGGATGGCGTATTCGTAATTGGCGGCGGTGAAGATCTGTTGCACGATCAACTTCCTCGCTCGAGTAACGATGACTGAGTCGTCTCTGAAATCGGTGTGCTTGAACAGGATGCCGCTATCCTCCTCGTGAATGCAGATGGCATTCTTGATGGTGCGAACGTCTCCGGCCCTTGTCGGGAACTCAGCATCGAGATAATGGATGGAACCCTTGCAGTCGCAGCCGAGCGCGAGGCTATTTGTCATGTAGCCAGCGCCATATTCTCCGAAGTCGAATGCATGCTTGCGCTGGTGGGGATGCTCAGGGTTTCCGCTGCGATGATGCTTGAGCATGGGGTAGAAGATATTGAAGGGGGGAAGAAGCACATACTAAGGCACCACCATCTCCGCCAACGATAACCGGTAGAATATTGGTCGAACGGTGCCCTTCTCGTTGTACGTGATATTGTTGAGGACGATACCTTCTCTGTAGTTGAAACCGATATGGAACTTCCAGTTCTGCCACTCGAGCTCCCTCCCAGTCATTTTGAAGGACACCCCTTCGGGCTGGGTGATGTTGATCGGTTTGAGATCATTTCGATAGCCTCCGGCCTTCTCGACTGCGGCCGGGTGGTAGTTGATCGGCTGGGCCTTGCTCAGCGGCCGGCGCACCATTGGGATGTCAATGTCGATGATCTCCTGCTTGATGGAGTCGAATATGGGGCAGAAATCTAGAGGATACTGGTATTGACAATCGTCAACGTTTGGCCTGTAGTACATCAGCGCCTGCTGAAGTCTGATCTTGTTGCCGTGCCGCTCGTCGTATCCGATGGTCCACGGGTCGCAGTAGACCTTGTGCATGTCCTCCTTAGGGATACCGCTGATCTCGCATTGCTCGATCACCTTGGGATCTTTTCTGCAGATGACCTCCACGGCTTGAAGTTCTTCCATTGTGATCTAGGATTATTCATGAGCAAGATGACATCGAAATTGAAGCTGGTGCCACTTACAATTGGTTGCAGTCCATCCAACAGCTCCCATTTTATTATTTTCCCCTCTGTAAGGTCCACCAAACCATCGTAGACTTTACCCTCATATGCAATGACTACGATGTCAGCTATTCTTGACGGCCTCGGCGAGTTGGCAGGGTTTTCCAGCCACGCTTTCATCTCCACCTTGCGCGGCTCATGGAGGGAGACGACGTTGAAGAAGACATCTCCGTGGGCCCTCTTGACGATGGTAATGGCCGACCTGATCTCGTCGACGTTAAGCGGGTCGAAGGGGTGCGGCAACGCATCCGTAATTGCAGGCACCATCCTGTCGCCTGTTGGAATAGTCTCGGATCAGTTATAGTCCACCCTGGAGACAATCCCTCCTGTCAAGAACGTAGACGGCGATACTAGACGACGGGATGCGAACGAGATTGCTCCAATATAGGCATATGGACTTCTATACATGAAATACTTATTGGCGATATACGGGCTGCACGCCTTACATACCGCGATATCGCGCGCCGTGTTGGGAGGTAATTATACTGCCAATTAGCAACTGCTATGCCATATTGATAAGAAGTTTACTAACTCATGAAATTACACTACCACCGTCGTCCTGTGTCAAGTGCCTCTAACTCGGCGACCTAGCCCTCCTTCTGATAACACGACGTCGATACGTAAGCCCGATCCCCAATTGCGGGGTATACCCGCGTGGACTTCCCGGGACCGGCTTAACTGCTAAAGATATGTGCTCCTTATTGGACAGACAAGAATTTAACTAACATTGGCGGGAGGGATTATAGGTCGATAGGCGTTCAAGGTTTGTCTACCTGGACCTGTTGGGTCCGGCACTATATCAACGCACGAGGTTCTCCACCATTGGTTATCGCAAACGGCACCGGTCAACCACACTCCTCAGACTATCAAATTGACAAGCTTGTCCTTCATACCGAATTCCTAGGAGAGATCCCGAATCTTGTCCGTCGTGAGAGAACTTGCTCTGAGCAATGTTGCCTGAATGCAGGGATGCATCATTCTATTTGTCCATCATCGTTGAAGTTAGCCAATAGCGGAATTGTTTAAATAAACTATGCGACATCGCCTCGGGTCACTGATATGCACCCACAAGCGAGCCCTTCGAGGACCGATCGTGAGGCTTAATGGCCCGCAATTGTGTAAGCAGTAGTGGTTTTATGATTCACGCCGATTTAGATAAAAGTAAAGTGTTACCAAGGTACTCCCATACGTAAAGCACCAGCTGGTAAACTTAGAGCCGGCAAATGCGGCGAAGCCATGTCTCCTTCAAGAGTACTAACGCTAACCCTAGCAAATCTCAATATTAATGAATTGAACATATGCAAGACACATCGATCTTCAGGGGCGTGGTATAAAAATGACATTAATAGGGACTGTGGCAAACCTTCAGGATTAAATGATAATTAATAGGAGGATGCTGGAAGTCGAACTCTAGCCTTGAGAAATCCCACTTTCTTGCTACAGTACTTACGAAATAAGTTAGATTTTGTCTAAGGTGGGGTCTTGCTATAACCATGATCTTGATGATTAAGGGGGTCACAAGTATGGCATCCCCTTATGGCATGCCACAATTCGTGCCCTAGATAACTGTTGGGGCTTGATTGGCGGCAAGATGAGTAAATCAATCGACTATAATATATATGTTAACCCAGCGTTTGGTAAAAGACCGGGAGACCAAGGACCTTTGACGTTTGACTCGCTTGACGAATTCCTATTTCTACACATACAAATCGATGCCATTCATGACTGGTTCTTTCAAGGGACTCTCCATCTTGGGGCATCTGTGCAAGAATCCGGGAATACGACCCTTTTGGAAATTCAAAGAGTGTCCGAATCCCGACTTGGAAACATTTGGTTGGAGGAGAGGGCATGTGGTAAAGGTGCAAACAGAGTATTTATACCGGCCCCTAATTTGAACGGGCGAATGCTCGGCTGATGCTGAAGCTAAATTCGATATGCCATATTCACTGCTGGCTCTTCAAGGATTGTAGTATTTCCTCTCGTTATATCCTCAGGGTTGTCGGAAGTTGATAATGCCAACAGTAACTTGCATTGGATATCTCTTCAGAGAAGTAGCAAATGGAAGAACGGCATATTCGATATCCCAAGAATACTTTGAACGAAAGAGAAGGGAAATGAAGAAGACGAAGGGAGCTTATGGATTAGCATGTTCGTGTGCCGATGTGTAACTTGCAGATCTAGGTATTTGACCTTAATATTAACCTAGACCTATTTCACTTGGAATATTCAATGAATAAACCTGAATTGGGAGATAGACCCGTGAACTCTTGGTCTCCCATGGTAGTAAGAGACCCTGACATCACACACTGAAGCATATAAAGTTGAATGAAGGGGATATTATCAGGTTGACCTTCTAAGAGGTCCTGTCTAGAAAGAGAGGGTTGTGAAGCCTCCTTAAATACACATAAAACTGTCGGCAAAGTGTTGCAATTCTTCAGGCTGGGGGAACTAGGTTGCTTGATTGCTTTGTCCTACAACTTGGGGGTTGGGGGAGCAGCCACATATAGGCTTCAGCTCCTTTATCCTTGCAATCCTAGGGCCACCAATCAAAGCCCTTTGGTTCCTTTCAGCTTCCTTCAACAAATCACCACAACTCCCGACAAAAACAGCTATATCAGAGAGAAAGCGATACCGGAGATTCGAACAACGTATCCCACTAGTAGCAAAGCTAACTAAGCCACGGCATAGCTAACAGACTTAGTCTAGCCTTCAGCTAGGTCTGACATGTGGCATGATTGGTATGTCCCGAATGCACGCTGATTCACACTGCTGATGCACAGCCCCCGTGAATCTGCATGGCCGCCGTCGTCTGAAGCTGAAAAATCCTAGACTGTTTCTTCTGACCAACACTGAACATCTCATCCTGCTCACTTCTGTCAGGACCTGTGGGTGCAATAAGGAATAGGTGCGCACGTTAAATGCAAAGAAGATACCGTCTTATTGAGGTGGTCACTTATCGAGAACGTCGACATCACAGCGGTGTACGCAGATCAACTCCGACCTCTGGGCGGCTTGGCTGCTTAAACACCAGTACTTACCAACTTGCTTTTATACAATTACAAAAATCGACACGCCCACAGCGATTTCGGTTGAGATGACGCCGGAAGACCAGGACGCAAAACGGAGCGCACCACCATCCCGCACGGAGCATACAGTCACGGTATGGAGGACTCCGCTCCTAATCCCTTCAGGACCGCCGCCCTCGAGGATGGCTAATCTCAGGTTTCATCACAGTTACGCCGGGAGCGCGGTAAACGGGCGCAGCGCGCCTTCAGGCAGAGGCAGGTTGATGCGATCAGGGGCCTCCAGGAAGAAAACCAGAGGCTGCGAGATGCCATCGCCAAGATCGGAGGGGCCGCGAGTCATTCAGAGTCTCCCTTGATCGAGACTATTGGAGATGCTTGCCGCGTCGCCGGCGTCGAAGTTCCTCGTTCAGTTCCCAGCTCAGAGCCACCGCAATCGGTGGTAGAGAATCACCATTTTGACTTTTCTGCGGCGCTGTTGGACGGAATAGGAGAAGTCGAGGTTTCGGCCGAGCCGCCTTTGGGATGGACAGATTGGAGTTTCTCCGCGGCCGCAGAAACCAACCATCAAGGACTCGTCAGACAGAACTCGTCAGGGATAGAGTATCCAGATCAACTACTATCGAACGGCGATTTAGATTCAGTAACTGGAAGACATGACAGTAACGAGAATCGTGGTATCGAGTTTGGCTCGGAAGACGGCTGGTCGCCGAATCCTATACCTTTCATAACCTGGGCACCAGAACGAGTCCTCCCCCTCGCGGACCCACCACCCGATATCATACCATACATCGGTGCGAGCGCATACAGTCTGCCGGGTCAGATATACTGGGCGGCTCTCACGTTCGGATTCGAAGCGCTCCGACCGCCGACTAATAGCGGGCCCCCCGCAGAAGACGCCGTAGCCACGATCCTCGACGTGTTCTACGCGACGGTGCGGCGGGAGAAGCTGCCGCTGATCCAGAACCTGCTACACGCGCGCCTGCAGTTCCGGCGGAGCGGGTACCTCGAGGCCGACACGGCCTACCCCGCCAGGCGCGACCCCGTCGCCCACGCCCTGTACGCCGACCAGATCGTCGCGGAGCTCGAGAGGGTCGGCGCCCGCAAGCGCGACTTCCTGACGCCGTTCGACGTCGCCGCGCGCCTCAGGGCCCTGCTCGGGGAGGTGGAGTACCCTGCCCTCGAGGCCGCGCTGTGCGGTTCCCCGCGGAGCCGCGAGCATGTGCCGCTCGTCCGCCAGCTGGTCCGCATGATTACGCGTAATTCGATGTGCTTTGGCGATAGCCCGCGCTGGACACCCGAGGCAATCTCGCGCGTTGCGGCGTCTTGGCTGGCTGGGACCCGGAAGACGGCGATGGCCTTGTAGAGATGCTTTTAATTCACCGTCACTTCCTGCCAATGCTTCTCAGGCGAGTGTTTGCTGTTCGTCAGTCTATGATCAAGTTAGAGTGTTACCAAAAGGAAGGTGGCGAGCGTAATACTACACTTCACGGACTTGCCTTTATGACGACATGTAATGGACGATCACAATACCGTTCACACTTGTTCAAGGGAGGTGAAAGAGCGGTACATTTGGAAAGGGGGTTTTCTCAGGAGGGAAACCGAGAGATAGCCGTCCACAGCGAAAACGGTCACTCACACTATGAGGAAAATTGTGAGTGCAAACCTGACGGCGTTCAAAGGGGTAACCGCTTGATACTCGATATAGGTTACAATCGACAGTAATTGGATCGGGAAGTAAGATACAGGTTAACCGGTGCACCCCTAGATGCGCTGTAAGTAGGCCGTATTACGGACCAGCGCATCCCCGGATTAAAATGGATATTCCCATATTCGGGAGTATCAGCTTTCGACCAGCCTGGCCGGAAAGTATGTAGGCATAAAAGTCTTTTGATTACCTGATTTGGCGATGCTATTACCGATTACCAAGTGTTGTGCTGTCCGGTTGTTGATCAACCAGCACTGTTTGGCAGTAGAGCCATCTATCTCGACGGGCCAGTCTGAAAGCATTCTCTAATTACCCGTATCCGTAATGCCTCTCATAACCACCGTAGGTCTCCTATCCGGTGGTCGAAGTCTAATGAGCACTGTATGGCTGACATGCGAAGACATCGCCATCTCGATTGGGAAGTTCCGAGATCATCCATCATTACTTGGATCCGTGACACCCCTCGTAACCATTAATAACCATGGACTGTTCCTACAGACCTATGTCGAGATTTTCTAGACCGTCATCTCGTCATCTTCATCCTCATCGTCGCCATCATCGTCATCGCCATCCTCGTCCTCTTCATCCTCCTCATCCTTGTCATCTCCCTGTTCATCCTCGTAGACGGGCGGTATGTAACCCTCCCAGTGCGCAATGTCTTCGGCAGTGGCTTCTGCAAATACTTGTCTACGTGTCGGAAGCCTCGTCAAGGCTATGGCTGGGTTTAAGGTGGCAGGGGAGTCGGGGTTTGGCTTCGGGCCGTACCCGACGTCGGGGTGATTGAACCTTTTCCAGTCTCGTCGCATGGAGAAAACGTCGCCAGCATGTACCGTCCCGCGAAGTTTCCGTTCACAAGCGGCTCCTGCGCGAAGCTCATGTGGCGCTTATACCGGTCGCGGTCTCAGAACACGAGGCCGCGCCAGTTGTTGACGTCGACGGTGCCGAGAAACGCCATTCCGTCTCGGTGCTCGTCGCTCTCGTAGCCGTCACGCGCCTGAAACGCCCAGGAGAAGCCGTTCGTGCCCTCAGGGCCCGGTCCCACTGCTCCATTCTGTCGGGGACTACACCCGGCACACTGTCCACGCTGGTGTTGATTCTGCCGGTGCGCCTGAAGTTCCAATACTTAGACAGGGCGGTGACGAAGAATCGGTTCTGGAGCGGCATAACCCTGCCCATGAAGTCGCGATACTTGTAATCGTGGGCTGCGAGCTCCTATGCAGGGCGGGGCCGTGGCATGATGAATTGTCGCATAGTAATCAGGCCTAGACTCATGAAGTACTCGAACTTGGCGCCGCCGGGCACGGCCCCGAGTCCGGGCCGGAGTGGGGCTGGTTTGCGGGTGAGAATCCACGCGACGCCGATATCTATGGAGGCAATCCACTCGGTCATTCCGTAGACACCGTCAAGTTCGGCGACTAGGAAGGTCTGGAGCAACTGCAGGAACGATATCTGCTCCGAAACGCGGCCGTTGAAGAACGCATCCAGATAGTTGGGCGACTGGTAGAATAGAGTGCAGTAGAGTTGGAAGAGGAGCAGCGCGCGGCGGATACGGTACGATTCGACCCCGGAGAAGGAGTGTTCATCGTGCCAGGTCTTATCGGACACCGGGACAGCGGTGCTCATGACTTCCTCGACAATATCCTTATAGATACAGGAGAGATGGTAGTGGGATTGTCTCATCCAAAACTCGATGGTATCCAGGATCTATGGATCTTGACCAATGTTCCAACTGGAATGGAGATTTCGGGTAGCGCAGCCGCGTCGGAGCGATATTTGAACTCGTTGAGCCATCTGTGCCATAGCATCGGATCTCACGCATAGGACGAAGGCTTTGTGCTCATGTCTCTGAGGAGGCGGTACAGTAGGTGGCGCATCTCAGCATTGTCTGGCATGTGAAGGCAATCATCAAATACAGACCTAACGAAAGAGGGGAAATGGCTCGCAAACACTCGGGCCGCCGGACGGCAGCAGGAGGCGAAGTAGTTCAGGTCATTGTAAGGAAGGCAAGTCATGACCTTGATCTGGAGTTCGACCGGGAGGTCGAACAAACTGAAGAGCTGATCCATCCTTCGCGCCGTTGGGAGCGACATCCTCGTATCCTGGATCGTTGGCCTCAGGAGGCGTCTCACTGTCGAGCTATAGCTGCCGATTACAGCAGGAGGATTACCGGGTTAGGTAGGAAGTAGCTTTTTAAAATACCATAGAACGGAGTGGAAGGCCACGAGGAGTGTTTCGGGCAGACTTGGGGTGGTGGTTCAGGTAGTAAGGCTGAATACGATAAGTGATATGGGGTAGAGATCTCAGTGAACTGTAAGTTGTAAGTGTTGCTGAGGAGAAGCTCTTGCCGGCCGCAGGAACAGGAAGGCGAGCTTCAGATGATGATATCTCTTCAGGTAGGGCTGATGGGAAATGACTGATGATGTTGTACTGAATGACTAATAAAGGCACGTACCAAGTATCGAAGTCTTAATGTCCATTAAGAGGAGAGCAGACATGACGTACGTGATCGATCAGAAGTTAATGATCAAAGCGTGCTTGTTACATGAGCCGTATCACCGAGGCTAGTAGCTGGGGCTGCTGGTACAAGCTTATCGAAAGAAGCGCCGCAACAGGTGCCTCAGCACAATGTTTGTCTCCCCTTCCTCCTCCACCATGCTTTGCGGGAAGAATTTCTCGCTTTCTACTGTATACTTCCGGAGATTACCGTAGCTCTTGAAGATCTTGACCCTGTCCTTCTGTCCTTGCCTTATCCACTGGAGAAGATCGACAATGTTGACATGGGTGTTGCGGAGTTTCTATGGTGTTTGTTAGCCCCCCTCCGAATCTTACAACCTGGTCAAGGGTGGATTACCGACGCGCAACCTTTCGGAGTCGAAGGGGGATCTTTTATACCTAGGGCCCGGCAAACAACGTGGCATGATTCAATGTCATCGGCCTTGCCAAACCACGCCCGAACGTCGTCTTCTAGAGCTCGCATATATCGGAGCCTGGCATCTTTCTTCTCCCGAAACTCCTTCTTGTCAGATTTTTTACCCTTGTGAGATTTTCTGCCCTCTTCCTTCCCCTTGCCGTCTTTCTCCATCCATCCCTTGAAATCTTTCAGTCTCTTCCAAGACTTGGAAGGGTGTAAAGAGCTATCGTACTGAAATCCGTCAAAGGAAAGAAAAAACTCGTCTAAGGGGGTCCTGCCGCCGCCCGTTGATCTCTGTGTCGAGAACATTGTTCTACTGATTCGGATAATCCCGGAGATGCTGACCAAGGGCCTTCTCAATAGAAAATGTCTAGTTGCACTTAACATACTCCCGCTGGTTCGACGGGTTTCGAGCATGTTGAAATAACGCCGACTGACCGTGGAAGCAGACGCGGAGAAGGCTGCGAATAAGCTTGCTTTGCAGGGTCTTCTCCGTTCTAAAGTGGCGATCGCACTTTTGGCAGTAGGACATGGTGTGTATTTCATTAGAGATCAGGAGTGGAAATTCGGGCAGAAGGATCACTCTGAGAAACGCGAGAGGTGAGGTGACAGGTCAGGAAGAAAGGGGATGTATAACCGTTGAAGGTGGTGAGTAGGAATGTAGGTGGGTGTTGGGCTGGAGATTGGCAAGATGCTCGAAATTATGAGATACTAAGTAAGAGGCCGAATAAAGCATCATTGTGAGGTAGTCCTTAGGGCCATACCAACGCTAATCTCCCCATTAATTGGCTGCTGGCTTCCCATTAACTTTACGGATACATAATGCCGCCCCTATTACGCATACATATCCTTAGCGTTACTATATGAATGCTTCCGCCGTTTGATTGCTCCCGAATGACGCAGCGGTGTTAGGATGTGATCGCTAGCGATGGGTAGCATACGAAAGACTGAAGGAAAGAACTGAAGTATTAACTGTTAAATTAGCAAAAGTTGTCGGCAAATGCGTTGCAATTCTTCAGGCTGGGGGGAACTGGGTTGCTTGATTTCTCTATCCTAGCTAGATGGGTGGAATCTCCTTGGCTAATATAGCCTAGACCCCTTTGTCCTTGCAAACCTAGGGCCACAAATCAAAGCCCTTGCAATCCTTTCAACCTCCATTCAACAAATCACCTCAACTGCTGACAAAAGTAATAATATCTTAGTAACTTTATTAAAATGTATTATATTTTGTATAAGAAACGCTAGGTTATGAATAGGTTAGATAAGTCGGGAGTACCTGGTAAGGATGTTTAACTTCCGTGATTTAGAAGAGCATGTGGCATAACTGGCGTTGATTTTCGGCCTACTATTGGTTAGGTCGGCGTTTCTGTCAATATTTGTTTCATAAGAGAACGCTTTTTTTTCTATGAAACGGCGCTGGATTACCCCTTCACGGCTCGGGTCGTGACGTCGAGTGGCATACCGAATTACCGGCCCGGATAGGATGACTCGTTAGCACGAGCCGGTCCCACTAAGTAACCATTAGCCGCTTAGCAATATGCAACCTTAATCGGCCACCCTTGAATCCCTGCAAGGCTCCAAAACTGCTGAACTAAAACCTCTAAAATTCCGTCATATCAATTGCGCTGACAAGAAACCAGCTAGTCGCCCTTCCTATTCATACCTTAACACCAACTCGGCCTCGACATTCCAGTTGTTGCCTTACTTTACAACAACAACATTTTTCATACCGCCTAAAGCTAATAGAGTAGTCTGTGCCGGGAATCGTGAAGCAACACACCTAGTCTCTCTTTACCATGATATAGAAACGTCCTTACGAGTGGTTCGTCATCATATCAGTATTTCAACCACCATGTCGATCGGCGCGTCAAAGACGAACTCGCTCGCCCAGTACCTGGAGCAGCTGCAAGGGACGACATTTAGACGACTCTACCAGCAGCCCTCTACGGCATTCGCGATCTTCCGGCGGATGCTTCCCCATCTGGGTATGCCGAAATCAATGGAGCCATAAACGTCGACCCCATTGTGATAATCCTAGCTAACGGGACGTGGCACAAAACAGCGAAGACCATAGTCATGGCGTGTCTCTACATGCCTACTCCATTCCTCCTCTCCGACCTCGAAATATGGGTCAAGCCCTCGGCGAAACGCGAGAAGGACCAGGCCATCTCGATCCTCAAGTCGCTCCACATCGTCTCCATCTCCATACCTTCGAAAGACACGCCGCAGACCATGACTCTGACGCCCAACTTCAAGAACAGCTTACGGCTAGCGTTGGAAGGCGGGGGGCAGCACAACTCCTTCGGCGTACCCTCGAACCAGCCCGCCCCGAGCGAAATAGACGTAGCATTCCTGGATCGGTATGCGCGGAAGAAGTGGGACGACATCCTGCACTTCGTGGTGAATTCGGTGGGGTTCGGCAGCTCGGAACGGAGCTCCGCGGGACCTAAGCAGTCGGTGAAAGATCTGCTGGTGGGAGGGCGGCTCGTGGAGCGCAGGGCCGTGGGCAGCGGCATCAGCATCACGCAGGCGGGCTTCACGTTCCTGCTGCAGGAGACCAACGCGCAGGTCTGGACGCTGCTGCTGCTGTGGCTCGAGGCCGCCGACCACGCCAACAGCAACGGCGCCGACACGGGCATGGACAGCGTCGACATGCTCTCCTTCTTCTTCCTGCTGGCGTCGCTCGAGCTCGGCCGCGCCTACAGCACCGACGCGCTGACCGAGACGCGCCAGAACATGCTCCCCAACCTCGTCGACTTCGGCCTCATCCACATCCCGCCAACGAACCCGCACCAGTTCTTCCCGACGCGGCTCGCCACAACCCTGACGAGCAGCGAGACGGCGCTGCGCAGCGTGAGCGCCGGGTTCTCGGCGGCGACGGCGGCGGGGACCACAGGGGCAGGAGCAGGGGGGGCCGCGGGAGGCGAGAACGGCGGCGGGGGCGGGGGCGCGCTCGGCGACGCGCAGGACAAGAACAGCATCATCCTCGAGACCAACTTCCGCATGTACGCGTACGTGCAGTCGCCGCTGCAGATCGCGGTGCTGGCGCTGTTCAGCGACCTCAAGTTCCGGTTCCGGGGCCTCGTGTCGGGCCACCTGACGCGGGCGTCGATCCGGCGCGCCATCGAGATGGGCATCACGAGCGACCAGGTCGTGTCGTACCTGGCGGCGCACGCGCACGAGCAGATGCGGCGCGTGGCCCAGGCCACCCGCAGGCCGCTGCTGCCGCCCGTCGTCGTCGACCAGATCCGCCTCTGGCAGCTCGACTCGGAGCGCATGGCCGCCACCCCCGGCTGGCTGCTGCGCAACCACGACTCCTACCAGGAGTACCTCGACATGGCCAACTTCGCCGACGACATCGGCGTCGTCGTCTGGCGCAACGACCGCAAGCGCATGTTCTTCGTCAACCGCATCGACCAGATCAAGGACTACATGAAGGTCCGCGGCAAGGCGAGGGAGCAGCAGCAGCAACAACAACAACAACAACATTGACATTAAAAGAGGTATTGGCGGCAGAATACCGGCTGAGAAAGAAGAACTCTTTGATTAAATCTGGGCGGGTTCGTTGAGATTTCATGTCGGGCATATACTATAGAGAAACGCAATTGGTTCGTCTGACCCTGGGGGGAAGATGGTGGTCATTTTTGGCATTTGCATTAGGAGGGGCGTTTCGGCCTCGGGCATCGAGGTGTTCGGCTGGGAATGGCTCGCGACAGATGAGCGTGCTACGCCATGCGTTTTTTGACTTTGAATATAAAATATGATGCCAATTTCGGCAATACGGCATCATAAGCTCAGCCATCATCGGTTCTTTCATGAGATATTCGTGTTCCTACCCACCCACCAGTTGGTATCTGACGGCCCTAGTTTATGTATATCGTGCGGTATTCACACACACATACCCCCCTTACTCTACTGTGCACGGCTGATACTCTATTGGGCAGATAAGGTATACAGCTTCCCTTCGTCATATCAATACGACAAAACATGAGTTAACCCTCCTGTGTCCATCCACCCATCGCCCCTTTAGCCCCTTTAGCCCCTTATACACCAGCACAGTCCCTTCCCTCCTTATAACGTAACTATAAACATACACGTACCGTGATCCCACAACCTTACAAGGCAAAACTGCCTCTTTTCCCACCGTAACCCCGCGGACCTCCATTCACACCTCCACCTCCAGCTACACCACCGACGGCAACCGACGGCATCGAGGTCCTCTTCCCCCCGACACCGACGCCGACCCCACCGTTGCCCAGCAGCCGCCCGACCCAGCCACTGCCGGCGCGGTGGTCTTCCATGGACCCGCCGCGCGGGAGCAGGGCCTCGCAGTCGACGCGCCGCGCGTACGTCTGCTGCCACGCGTGCAGGCTGCGGCGCGCCTCGCCCGTTGTGCACAGCGCCTCGAGGTGCTGGAACGCGCGCCGGCTGCGGCGATGCTCGTCGTGCATCATGAGCGGCAGAGTCTCCTCCTCCTCATCGTCGTCTCGCCCGTAGGTACCGGTTCCAGGCTTGGACTTTCGCGGCGTCGTTGCCGTCGTAGTGGCGGTGACGGTGGATTTCGTGGTCGAGGACGAGGCCGTCTGCTTGTGCTTTCTCTTGTTGGAGGCGGTAGTAGCCGTAGTCTCGAGGTAGTGCGCGAAAGCGTTGCCACTGCTGCTGCTCGTCTTCAGAGGCTGCCGGGGCGGCGGGATACTACCCGTCGTGGCAGCAGCGGGGAGTCCCGTCGTCGTCGCCTTGGACGGGGCTCGCTCCGCCTGTGCGGAGATAGCCATGGGGAGGTTCTCGGGAAGCAGGATCTCCGACCGGAACTTGTCGTGCAGCGCGACGAAGCGGCCTGTCCAGTAGGCCGATGGTTGCGCCGTGCGGATCTTGCCCGGCGAGGTGTTACCTGCGACGGCGCGAATAGAGGACGTCGAGATCGACATCCCGAAGCGGCTCTCCGTCGTGGAAGAGTCCGCCGTGCCCCCGGTAGACGTGGTCGCGGTGGTGGAGGTAGAGGGGTGGCGCGAGTCGTTGCGTGTGAAGCTCGCCAGCGAGGACCGCGAGAGCGAGTTTGTGATGTTGGAGAAGACGTTCAGGGTGCGGGATCTCGGAATGTTAGGTCGAGCCTTGGGCTTCTGCTTTGAGTTGGATCGAGACACATTGGGAAGCATCCTGGAGGCAGCTAGGTCGAGGCTGTCTTGTCGGGTATTAGCAACCCTGGCCTGGGAGGCGGAGGGTGAGATGTCTTCTCTCTGCGGATGTGATAGTACTGTTGCCGTGGCGTAACTTGTAGCTATAGAAGCCTTGGATAGCGGTATTTTCATCGGTGAGGCTCTCCGTCCCTCCGGGCGGTAGGATGCTGGCAAGGGCAGGTTGCTCGATTTGGATGGCGAGAGGGTTCCTCGCGGAGCTGGCAGGTTGGTGCACGTTTTGGATGCTGTGATAGACGAGTAAGCCGTCGTGGGATTACTCGTTAGTGGACCATCGGTCATGAAGCTTGCTGAGAGTCTCCGAGTAGAATTTGAAGTGGATGCTGGTGGATGGTGGGCGCTCTGAGCCGGTGCCGGCAAGGCGATCTGCGACTCAAGTGATATAGCATTTCCCCGCGGCCGGCTATGTGCAGGTGAGGCGATGCCTTTGATCAACTGCGGGTTGGAAGAGGAAGGGTAGCAATCGCTCTGCCTAGCCCGACCTTGATCTCTGCCATTCCGTCCAGTCTTGGTTTGCGAGTCTTGACGCTCTAGCGCGGTTTGTCTACTGCTTTCTCTAGCTCGACTAGAGCGAGCGAAAAGGGATGGACATCTAGGTGGATGTATGGTTTTGGGACGACGCAGCTCATTGGAACTCTTGCCTGTTTCGACGTCAGGAAGCAAGCCCTGTCTTCTTCGGGACGAGCCAGTGGGTGTGGGAGTTGGGGGAGAATCTCGGCCCGAAGTCATCCTCGCACTCCCAGGGCTTCGATGCATCTTTGAAAGGTTCTGTTGCCAAGATGAAGGAATAATAGGAAGGTTCTGCTTGTTAAGGGTATGATGAAAGGACCCTTGATGCAGCATAGGTTACGGCCGTGACCTGCTAGCTACTGATTTCAGAAGCTAATAAATGCCCCTAGAATGTAAATTTCCAAAGTATTGGGCGTGAGCAAGGTCGTCGGCTGGATATGATGACGCCCATGCGTGTCCTCAGAAAGTTGCTTGCTTGGTGTAGGTAGGTCTGCTCGCGCTACCATGGCAACCCTTTGGCGGTAGGCCAATACGCGTTCCAAAACTGCCTCTTGAGAATATACAGGCTGTTGTGTGCTCGGCCTTTGTGACTGGGCTGACTGAATTGAATTGTTCCCAATTTAAGTAGTCGAACTGGATTGTTGTGTAAGTAATTCAAGTAAACAACTCAAGGTGCTAGTCAACAAGGTGATCTCAGCTTGACATTCCGGCTCCTGCGACTGACTCAGTAATTGCATCGTTGCTTCCTCCTTCACATCAGCCTTTCAGTCTTGCGCCTACCGGCTAAAACTGTTAATTATTCACCAAGTCAGTGCATTCGACAGTAGCCATGTGGATGCCCTTCCTGCCTAACAGGTACATAATACTACCCGTATTACGTGGATTACTAGCCATCAGCCGTCACTCATAAACCCTCTATCTGCTCTGTATAAAGAAATACATCTCATCAAACAATACCTTCCCGAGTTCCCATAACCGGCAACGACCATTTCTGCTTCATCGGCGGCAATAGAGGTCATGGGCGCGACGCGCCTGATATAGGAAGCAGGCCTTGCATTAGAATCATCCCCAATCGCTGGCAAAACGCGTAGATGCTTCCGGACGGCGCCGATCCCTCGTGTGTTCGATGCCAAGCTGCGGCGGCGGATTCTAACACCGTTCATCAGTCCCGGTTCCAAATTTGCCCGTGCACGAGGGTTTCCCTTACCCCCTGTGGGTGCAGTCACGCTGATACCAAAGATTCTCTGTATGAGGAGAATCGGCCAGGTCGGGCCGAAGAGTAGGGTCAGGACGGCGAGGCCCGCCTTCAACGTCGCGTCTAGTAGACAAAGGAGGTGGTGAGAAGGCACGTCGCAGATATAGGATTAGGGTGCGATTGCCGGAACTTACTGTCGCTCGACGCGAGACTGCGCAGTTTGAGTAGAATGGTCTTCGCGACTTCCAGGACGCGTTCTATGTCGAGAGAACGTATGGTCTCGACCACGGTTTTGGGGCGTTTCCGGCGATATCCCATGGCGGTTTGTCTGTCTAAGGTAGTAAATTGGTAGAGAAAAATGGGCTGACGTGCAGAATATCTAATGTAAAGTTCTTGTTACATATTTTTGAGTCGCAAGTGGGAGGAAGCAGTGGGCTGAGGTCTTGTACGGTGGGTGCTTGGCCCCTTATTTCGAGCAAGTAAGTCGGTGAAGCTGGCTTATCTGGAATCCACTTTTCTGTTCCCTTTTGTTCCGCTCCTCTATTAACACAAGGCAGGTAATATTTACGGTCGGTGTGACCGGGGGAGTCTAGCTAAGCATTGCGGTGATGATACAATTGCGATGCCAAAATCTATATTCCGTGCGTGCCGATTGTTATTTGTCCATTCTGGGTATGGTGAATTTGTGCTGTACGTCTCCCTTCCCTCTCTCAATCTGGTTCCCGTGCGCGTCCCACAGCGCCCTCTCCTTATACGTGATGTTACCATCCCAATCGAACAGTAGTATGGTCTGCCTCTGCGTCCCGTACGCCCCCTTCATGAAGAAATGAGCGGCTTCCGGTCGCTCTTCGACTTCGCTGTCGTCCTCGATCTCGTCAAACGCCGCCTTCGCCTTGCCGCTCTGCACCGCCTCGGCCATGTCCTTCTTTCCCTCCTCGTCGCTGAACGCGGGGATGAAGACGGACTCCCGGAGAGAGTCCAGGAATTGCGTGAAGGTCATGCCTGTAGTGAGGGGAAGGGTATCGTCGTCGAGCACGGCAAATAGCTTCTCTGTGAGCTCGTCCTCGCCGAAGTCCTTGTCGACGGCCTCCCGGATGACGTCCTCCAGCAGCTTCTTCCCCTTCTTGATCTTCGGCCACACGGGTGGCTCCATGAAGATCGAGTTGCTGAGGCCCCAGACCTTGCCCCGCTCTCCGCCTATCCTCGGCACCATATCCGGGTGGTCCGAGCGGTTGGAGACGATGGCGAGCGGCTCGATCCTGTCGTCCGCGCGCCGCTTGAGATCACCACAGATCAGCGAGAAACCGCCGACACCCTTGACCATCCGGCTTTCGAGAATCCTATGCACAAAGTCGTCGAGGCCCTCCTCGGCCGGCGCTCCCAGCCACGCGGTTACCAGGCCGCCACGGCTCCGCACGCCCGAGACGAGATGCTCCGGGTCATCCTCGCTCGACTCCCGGTAGTTGGTCAGCACGGCGAACCGCCCGTCCTCGCCGACCCCGAGCCAGGTGCCGCGCTCGCGCCGGTAGAGGTCGCGCGCTGAGAGGATCTTGTGGCCCGACGCTCGGTGGGTCCACCAGTAGGGCCGGCTGGTGGGTCGCAGTACATACTCGTCTCGGTTGTTGAGGACGATGAGCGCATACTTCGGGTGCGCCGTCGTGACCAGGGCAATGCACATTGTGAGACGTATTCAATGCTGCTTTCGTTTGATGACTTCAAAATTTCCTTTCCGGTGTGAAACGGATGTAGTATGCCGTGATTAGTCGGTGAAAGGGTTACGGGTACGTGCTTTGATCTATTGACCACCACACACAGCAATTTAAGCCAACACCGTCCCAGGGGCCGCCACAGCCCAAGTTTGTCTTCCCAACCGAGGCCTGAACAGTGAGATTCTCGCCAAAAACCACAAATTGCCATCTGCGGTGGACTGATCAGTATCGCCGTCAACCGCAATCTGGCGATGGGACGGGGTACCCAGTGATCGGCTGACACGTTTCGCTCGGCGGACTCTGCCTTTCTGGTTCACTTCCAGACCGCTCCGTACGGATGTGCGATTTCAGCTAAGTTATTAGGGTGCGATGATGTGCAGCCGGGATATGGGTCACGCCGAGGCTGCGCCTTGGTAGCTCTGATGCAGTAAATTACGCGTAGATTGTCTGGGTGTTGCCGTATGTAGAGCTGAAAAGAGCCGGGCAAATTCGTAGGGTCGTTAGCCCAACTTGCTCCACTACATTAGTTGAGCGCTACCAGCTGTGGGCAGTTGTAGTTCATGGGTGCGACGACTGCTGGCACGAGTGGGTTGAACCACCCATAGCTAAGTATCTTCCTTCAGAGCCATTAATATTTCCATCTTGCTGTAACTCGATATAAAACGGTAAATGTTGGATATAGCCCTATATGAACTTCAGTAACTTATGTTAGTACCGTCAATTTCTTGTTATTCAATATTTATAGTCGAGCTACCACACATAGGGGGTTAAACCGCCCATGGCTAATCCCTGGCTCCTCTCTGACCAGATGCCAAGAAGTTACTGACATATGAAGGCCAGCTGTAACCCTTGAGAGAGTGGCTTCTAACCATTACGTGGCCCAGGGTGAACTCATGGAGTAGAAGTATGACACTGCGTCTGGTATTATTACCTCCTTAAGGCCCTAATCATCGCATATTAGCGTCTAGAGATGTCAGCGATTTTAACAGAATAACGAAAATTCGCCAGTTAGTTAGAGAGACTTCAAATATAAATAGCGGGCTTAATTTCTTGCTACTCAGATGCCCCTGCTAAAGTATTGGCATCTGATACTGTAAAGCATAGGCAGATATATTGATAAGACCTCCCCAAAACCCCAAGATAGGGGTTTCGCCACAGGGCATCCAGACACCGCCCACTGCCCACACCAACTGCCACTACTTGCATCTATCATCCTTGATCGTCAGACACATGTCCGCCAGATCGCTAGGCCACACTGACACTGCCCGTATCAGCGTTATATCCCAAGCGTCATGGTGATTCTCTTAAGCTTGGGTGAGACCGTGGTCGTCGGCAGGCTCGTCAACCGACCTGGCGTCTTGGTCACAGTACAGACCTTGATCTACGAATCGCGAAGGTGTTAGCGGTAACGGTGCAGAGTACGTCTTCGATCTTATACTGACCCCGGTACACCCATAGCACGGCCAGCCATTAACTATGGCGCATGTACAGCAGCATGCGTCATCGTTTCCAGGGCACTGCCGGTGTGAGTCCAAGAAGTCCGGCAAAGCCATGGCAAGGTACCCGCAGAGGACTAGAGTGAAGATGGACAATTTCATAATGATGGGGTGTGTACCTAACCAGAAGTAATCGTGCGAAGCAAGGCTTGAAATGGTGTATGGGGTTAAAACTTTGAAACAATTAACGATTCGAATGCCTGACATGGTATATATATATTTCATGTCTACAACGTGAGCGGATTGAGACCGTCCACGGGCTTGACATCAAGCAGGGCAATATTCTGGGGTTAGGGCCACATAGCACAAAGCTCTACACCCCGGAAGCAATGAATGGAGAGACCTCTTTTAGGCTTTAAGATGTTTCTTGGATTCAGACGAGACCAAACTTTGGAATAGGAGCCTCGGGCGGTTACCACTTCCTGTTGGACACCTAAGCGAGAGGCCCCCCTTTCTGAAATGGCGCTACTGAGTTGTGACGGTGCAGTGCTATGTACGACGTAACCTGGCACCCAGAATGTTTGCAGCGTAGTAGCATGTCTTGCCGACTGGGTATGGCCGTAAAGCTGTACGGGCTTCATAGGATGAATAGACCACCGTAATGGTGTAGAGGCCAGTGAACTTCACTTTGGTGTGTATCTCATACTAGGATTAACTGCCAATCCGCGCTTCGTACGATTTTACTGTTTATGCTAATTCGCAACCGCCGGGTATATCAAGAGTCTTATTATCTTGGTAGAAAAGCTTTAATTAAAACTCCGAGGTACCATGAGTAGGACGTGAGGATCCGAAGAACAAGAACCCGTCTCCCCTTTGGGTTGTCATATGATGTGTGTGACTTGACAGGTGGATTGATGTTCTGACTTGCCATAGAACCGTAACTCCCATTCCCACGTATCACACCGGTAATGCGATTCCGGTAATGGTATGCTGACCCCCTGACGGTGTAGCCCGAGAATTTGCCCCTCTGTGATACCACCTCCAGCAAGCCCCTTATATGGCTCCCCTCCAAGCCAGATTATCCAGCAATGATAGACCCACGGTGACAGCTGATTTTCGAGGTGCAACGGGAGGTAACCTTGCGGCTATCCGTGGGTTACGTCGCGGTGGCTGTGCCGGACTCTTTTCCTTGCTGTCCAGATACCATATCCAGGCGGCCTCGCATCGTGTTCCAAAGGCGGACAATATCCATGCGATAGTAAGACTGCGGAGCCAATGCGCCTCGTAAAAGCCGGTCCAGTCACCCTCTCTTTGTACGTGCCAATATGGGCGAACAGAACAAAAGTGAAACCCAGACAGGTCATGGTGAGGGCCCGAGGATGAATGAGGTAGAACAAGATGCGACGATGTAAGGGGAGATGCTCTGGGTGGACCGGAACTGCGAATGCCTTCGGCTGCTCGGACGGGTCGCTGAGAAAGAGACTCCAGCCAACATGCTGAATAACCAAATGCGCTATTTCAGCCAAGTCGTTGTCTAGAATGGCTGGACCCGCCACGGGTTCCCTGGAGTTCTGGCCCGCGGTCTCGCCATTTGTGGTCTTCTTCCTGCTCGTTTTCTTTCTGGCGTCGTGGTGCGTGCGAATGCGAGTCGGCGGTTTGATTTTTCGCTCCCATGGCGAACACTGATCACCAGGCTCCGGGAGCAGTCCTCGGCTCTAGGCACGCGGGCGTAGGAAGTCAGGTCTCGAGTTGGAATGGCACTGGCGACAGGCCTGTATGCGAAGTATTTTATTTTGCTCCTTTGCTACTCGGTTGCATATATCGTGCCCTAGTTCGTCAGTTAGTAACGGAACTATTACGATATCGCACGAATAGACGAGCGACCCCCGGGACGAGTTACCGGCGCCCGCTATGTATTAGAATACATCGAAGGATCTCTCGAGGTTATCCTTTCAGAGGCCTCCACTACCGCTTATACTACCTCCCAACCCGCCACAGATTAATGCTCCTATGGTGAACACCCCTTCACTGCCTCTTAGGTACCCGAGCGCTCCCGCGATGATCAGAAAGGTCATTTACCCGGCCCTCCGCCTGGACCCGCGCCAGGAAGGACATCGTGGGAAGGGTTTAAACCACTCCATCACCTCCACGGTGATGTCCATATTACTGCGCAACCGCCAAGCCCAATCCACGCACCCAGCCTTTTTCGATATGGATATCCGTCGCTTTGAAGTCGTTTTGGAGGCCTATAATGCCATATAATAAGTTGCCCGGTTGCGCTGTATATAAAAAGCTTTGGCGTTGTTGGAAAGGGGTTGTGGTGTGGATGGACAAGGGATTTTGGCCGTGGATGGAAAATGTCCGCACCCTTATCCAACTGGGCGTCCTTAGGGTAGGTAGGGTCGCGGCAGCTATACGGGGCGCGACAGGTAGCGGCATGGCAGGTGGTGGCACGGCAGTACGGAATCGCGTAGTTGTACGAGGTCGTATCTAGGGACGAGAATGAGTGTAATGATTAAGAAACTAACAAGGCGAAGAACGTCATGTTCGCATTTCTTCGTTACCAAGCCTAGGGCTAGGTAAGCTGCTTTATTTCCATCACCGACAATAACGTTAAAAACCAACCTATTTAGCATTCTCAATGTAATGCCCCGCTTGTTCCACTCTTCACAGTTGGCCATTAATCCCGAAAAGCTTCGAGCCTTGCCCTCCCTGTCATCAACGTCCACATCCACGTTGCATCCACAACAAGCACATCGAGAAAGCTAAACACTAAACTCCCACCAAAAACAAGGCTGTGATAGGTCCACGCATTAGTGGCATCAAGGTCCTTGACCTGACACACAATAGCCCACGGCAGAACATACAGCAAGTTACTGACTAGACTCTGGTAAAGATACCACTTTGGCCGAGTGGCAAGAAGCACAGTGGCAAGCTGTGTCGACGCAGCATAGAAGATGTAGCACCAGTCAATAGTCCGCCACATGTACGCTGTCACCTCTGCGACATCGTCGGAACCGCTGAGGTATCTGGCAAAGGATCTGGCGCCCCAAATGGAGAGGAAGATGGCGAGCGGGATCTCGACGACTAGTGCCAGGGCCAGGGAAATCAGAGCTGGCTTGACGATGCGAAGCATAGTCTTAAAAGTGGCGGGTCCCGGATTGCGCGTGTTCGTGCCAATTTCGCGGCGCCAGGAACCCCATTGGTGGCCTACGAACGCGAGCGCCGTGGCTTCGAGTGACAGGACTGGGACCATGACCAGGCCCCAGCGGATCGTGTTGAAGACGCCCCAGGCGGTTGCGTACGTCGAGCCCATGGAGACAATGTTGCTGACTAACCAGAGATACAGTACGTTGCGGATAGCCGACTCGGTTAGCGTGATAAGTCCGGGCCGCAGGATGACGCTTAAGGCTCGGAGGCTGGGGCTTGTCTTGCTGTCCTCGTTTTGGGACCTGCGGTAAGCCTTCCAACTCGTGGTCCACAGAAAATACCCCAACCCCACGAACGCAGCAGTCATGTTGCACGCCAGCTGGATGGAAGCCTGCATGTTGATGCTCGGCAGGTGACTGCCCAGATGGAACCACGAGATGAGGAGCATATCGAGCACGATATTGACCCCAAACTTGGTCATACTTATAACAAGCGGAACATCGGGCTTATCCATCGCCCTCGTCGCCGCCGCAACAGCTGTTTCTACGGCCGAGCTCAGCGCGGAAAACGCGCTAATCCGGACATAAGTCAGACTTACATCCCGCACTTCGCCGGGCACAAAAGCCCTAGCAAAAGTCCCGGCGCCACAGAGAAAGACGATACTCAAGATCAGCCCGAGGACGGATTGGAACAAGATAAGTGTGTGCGTGAGGGAGAGCCGCTGGGTCGGCGAGCGTGACGACTTGTCGCCGATGATGTTCCAGGCTGCGCGCGGGAGGCCTTCGTTCAGGACTTCCGCTGCCACCCCTATGTAGATGTATACATCTGTCGTTACGACGAGCGAGGGGTCGATGCTTGCCACCCAGAGTTTGGAGAGGGTGCCGTAAAGTGCGGGCAGAAAGAACGCAGCGATGTTGAAGAGCAATGCCCCGGGGTAGTGGGCGCGGAGCGTTCGCTCGGACCTGCTGTTCGTGTCGTTGTTGGTCTCGTGAGAGGCCTGTGGTTCGCGCTCGCTGGCGGTGCGGTCTTCATCTTGAGACACCATGGCATATCGATGGCGGAAGTGCTGCAGGATTAAGGTGATCATGTTTGGTATCACCAGAAGCACCCTCCTTGAAGAATGGTTAAGGCAAGCCACAGAGCGGGGTGCAGTCGCGCTGCACTTCTGCGCTCGTGACCCCACAGTGTTTTGCACACGGAAATCTGAGACTACTCCAAGCTTCATTCAACCTACGTGTCTTTCCAGAACCAGGTCCCTGCATCACCGCATAAGGATGATTGTCAACAACTACATCCACGCCTACACCTCTAGTGGAGATTCGATGCCGCCGAGCTCGAGCGAGCCGTCAAACAAATCCTGACTAAGCAGTGCCTCGGTGACAATTCACCGCTTAAGGATTTTTTTCCCGACGCGTCTTGCAAGGTTGTGGGTGAATATCAGCTTCTCGGCTTGCGCCACGCCGATCCGTTAGCTTCGTCTGCGCGGCGAGCAAATTGGCCGCCGACACCATCTGCCTAACGAGCTACCGATCTCTCCACGGCGGCACCCACCTATTCGATTCCACGATAATATGGCAGGCCCTGCCACGCCACGTCTACCGCTATGTCCTTCTTCGACCCCATTACATCGGGCTCTTTGGCTAGGAATTTGGTGGACAGCGCGATGGGAGCGAACAACCCCGTCTACTCATTGTGGACCCAGGCCCAGGACGTGTGAATTGGCTGAGACATTTTGCTGTGGCGTTTGGTTGTGGCATTGACGACTGACATTTGACTGGTCGCCGTGCCACTCATTCCATTAATACTTAAGGCCCACTGACTGCGCCGGACCGCGCCGCAGACAGGGCCGGGCAGTTATCGTCTGTTATCCATTCATCCAGACATTGCCACAGATATCGCCGCAGGCATGTCGCCACAGGCATGTCGCCGCAGGCATGTCGCCGCACATAGGCCGCTAACACTTGACACCAACCAGATCCCCTGCCAGTGCTGCGAGGAGAGCTACCGTTCCTACACCACTGCAGTGCCCCCTGAGGCCGATCAATCCGCAAACAGCCGGTGCCCTCCTTCGCCGGTGGCCACGGACATCGTCGCCGCCTCCACCATGACGTCGAGGGCGGCCTGAAAAGAAACTAAGTCTATCGCATGCTTCCAGAAACTCAGGATAGCAAGCCTTTATGATAATGTAAAATAAATACACTTATGCCCGTAATTTAACGCCGTGTTTCCTCCTTATATGGTTCTAAACCGGTTCAAATGCTTGAACGGTGGCTCCCCTTTGCACTTGGGGTGGTTGCATGATATCTGGTTCGCACCATTTAGCTGTTTTGCGTGCTCCCTATCGAAATGGTCAAATATTGCAGCAGGCTGACAGTACTTGAACGTTCTTTCTTCGTATGACAGCCTTTTATTTCCAATGCACTGCGGGTGCTGCGTCCTTTGCATCAAAAGGGGGAAAGGGTCTGGTCCAGGAGACTCCTCCTTTACGATAACCTCGGCCGGCGGCCTTCGCCGGATGCGGTCTCGCTTCTTGGTCTTTCGCTTGTTATATAGCGCGATCATAAGCTCGGCAGCCTGGATACGAAGTTCGAGGGACTTTACGGAATTTCAGTGTTTTCTGGCTGGCTGCAGAGGATGTTAGCGAGTTGGGCACGGTTGGGTATCTGCAGGTTGATAGTCGGCTCGACGTACTTTTCCTTTTCCTCGACGGCCTATCTTTAACGTTCCAGGTTGGACGGCTATAAAAGTAATGCGCCCGTTAATTTTGCCAGATTTTGTTATTGCGTTGCGCCAGTTTCGGCGCGGTTAACCTGGTAAGCTGTCGAATTTATTTCTCATTTTACGTACCTTTAATTAGGTATCGGCCGCCTTTAAACTGTGCCCTTTCCGCCTTTAGCGCCTTAATTTCTGGATCGGGTCGCATTATTTCCCAGACCTTATCGGGGACCATATCCTTGTTTGTACGGAGGTTGCGCATAAGGCCTATGTACGAGAGTATTCCGAGCAGGCTATCCTCGGTCGGCTTGTTTAGGAACGCGTTCTGAAGGTAAAACTTTATCTTTTCGTTGATGTATGCGCTGTTAAACATGGCTTACGGGTCGTGGTGTATTATCTAACCGCGGATAGCATAAGGGACGTTGCCTGTGTGCTGTCAGAAGAAGGCTATTTGGGGTATAAAAGGACATAACGTTCGCCGAGTTTGCTGCTCCCTTACGATAGGCCTTTGGTTCAATCGGCTTCTCACTTCCAGCGTCGAGCGATTGTCGCCCCAAGTCGTTTCTGAGCCTGTGGTATTAAAAAGGCTGATATTGTTAATCCTCTGGAATGGAGTTGTCAGTTTATCCTTCCAAGCGGAATCCTAATCTCGGCGGAAATAGGCCGCTTAAGCCATTCCCCTTTCCAGCGTAGGGGAGTATATTTAACTGGCCCCCTGTTCTCACTCTGAAAGGCTGCTCTAGCAGAGGTTAGATTCGACGAGTCGAATGCGCCGTCGTGCACGGCCAGGCTGACGGTGACGCTAATAAAGCAAAAGATTAACCACCTGGTAGAGGTGAAGAAGAAGATGGTCCTAGAGGGTCGATCGTTAGATCCGAGATTGCCAAAAAGAAGCGGGGCGTCACTTACGGCTTGGGCTTGTTGTCTGCCCCCTTATGGTATATGAACTTGATTGATATGGCCAGGACGTCCTGGCCGGTTTCCGGGTGGCGCACGACTATCAGCAGGATGTTCTCGTAACAGAGCGCCTTTGGACGTCCGCGGCTCGCTGTGTCTTGTGAGAGAAGCACTTGAAGCAGCCTGGAATCTTTATCGGGCGCCTTATTTTCATCTTCGCCGCCAGAGTGCTGGAATGCTCCAGGAAGAGCTCCTGCAAATACCCGTCTTTGCCGTTCTTTTCTTCCCGTCCACAAACTCGGGCGCCCGCGCCCCCGTTAAGGCAAGGCCGAGGTAGCACCCCGCCAGTTGTGTACGATGCCTTTCCCAAAAGAAGATGCCGGTGCCGTACTTGATATTAAAGGTCTGCAGGACCAGCAAAGCGTCCGAGGCGGTAACGTCCTTTCTACGGATGTTAGGCGCTTGCAGGTTGTTCCGACGGACCAAGATGGTATCGTGCCACTTGCGAGGCCCATTAGCAACTGCGTCTGTATGCGGAAGCCTAGAGATATCCCTTCTGAACTTCTCTAGTATCGTTCCTGTCCATATAGCGGCCCATGGTACTGGCGTACAGCTGCTTATACTGGCGGAAATAATCTTACGACGTACCCTACGAATTAACTCTGTATGTTTGATACAGATATTCGAGAAAATCTATCGCTATCGTCCGGTTTGCATTCTTGAATTACCTTTTGCTAACCCCCCCGTAGCTTCGCGAATTCTTAACGTTAGTATCTACAGGTTCATTTAACGAAATTTCCGATAGAGAGGGGGGGATTAGCTCGTTGCCTTTTCCATTTTCGTAGTATACCAGCAATGTTAATCTTGGTGTTAACGGCGTAGTCGGGCTTGAGTAAATAAGACCCCTGTTCGCATAATATAAACTCAGGCCTCGCTGGCTAGTGACGGGGATACGGGCATTTGATTGGTTAATATTTAGCGTTGTGGAGGTGTATTTTGAATGACCTTTTGAAAAGAATTGGAGAACCAGCCAGCGAGGCCTGAGCTGGCTGAGGTAAATCTTGATGAGGTAAGTTATATTCGACTAATTACGTATGCTATAGTACGCGTACAGCTTTCAAGTAGCCTAGCTACGGAACATATTTGCTTACTATGTAAAGGCGATAAGATTTTAGTGCCAACAATCTTCCTGAAGGCGCTAGGCCTAAAACGGAAGCCAATCAGTGCTCAAGCCTACTTGAACCTCATTAAGCCCCCCTAAAGCATTTCTTAGAAGCTGATTAAGTTAATGTGGGCAAATGAAAAAGGATTGTTACCACCTTCAGAGACATTGTTGGCGCTAACGTCTTGTCGCCTTCCAGCAGATATACGCCGATCAGTAGGTGGCCTTTCCGTATACAGAGTGCGCTTCGTACTGCCTGGCTAGCTGACACGTTTCGCCATATCGGCGGTCGCTCTTTTCTAGAGACTTTTATATACCGCCAACACCTAAGAGCAAATGCTCGCCATCAAACAACCTTCGTTGCGTTCTCTGCCACGACTCGTGCAACAACAGCTCTATCACTCAAAACCTGCAACCCGTCGTTTCATTAGCACCATGGGCGAACCCGTTATCCTTTGCGGCAGGACTGAGCAGGTGGGGCAGGGCGTCATTGCAAACCTCAAACCTGAATATGACGGTTCGTGAAAACTTGGCTTTTCCTTTTCTACTCCGTGAGGTTTGGGAGCCACGACTGAGGTGTGCATGTATGTGTAGTCATTCACTTTGTGATGAGCCCAGAAGGTGGCAAGGTCCAGATTCCTGCCATCCTCAAGGGCGACCAATCGCCCCCTTCAGATTCTACGCTGGGCAGCAAAGACTACTCGCAGCCGCCAATCGCTGTGCTCCTGGGCGCTGGCTACGATGATGCGGCGATCGAGGCGATGATGAAGGCGTCCGAGATGCTGCGTCCCATTCCCTGGCTACGACCAGACATGAGCAAGCCTGCTCCCCCGCTGGGTCCAGAGTATGGCAAGGCACTGGTGGCGCGCATCAAGGAGCTACTGGTGCAACTAAAAGAGGAGGGCAAGATGAGCGAACAGAAGGTCCATTGGTATTGAAAGATGTGCAGTACCTTGTCAGCTACGTTCCGCTGACTATGGGAATAATGGCTAAGGGGGCTGCTGTTAGTAGGATATCTAAGGACACTAGCATTCATTGACGAGAGTCACTCGCTTGTTCCGCCAGGTATAGCTTAATGGCAAGCTTAGGCGTCTTGCTTAATCTAGCCCTTCATGTCGGATAATCGATAGTCCCAGGCATCACATTATATAAGAAAGTGTTGTCATGTTTATCAGGTACTACGTCTAACAAGCATGAACCAAGCTAGTCTAACACCTCGGCCCATGATGAAGAGTTAGACGGGTTTGGTATTTACGAGTCTTGCAGCATTTTGAGCGCTGTGGACGATCGACGCTCAATATAAAGTCATCAACGCTGTAAGACGATTTAAGTCTCCATATGGATGTAGCTGCCCGGTACGATAGGCCTTGGACATGCACATTTGATGGGGTTTTAAGCAGCTTCAAGGCCTGCTCGACCAAGAATGCATGGAGTAGGAAGACAACATAAGGGATGCTGGTGTTGGGAGCGGGGCGCGTTTCGAAGGAGGTTACAGCTGAGCCTCATTCTTGCATGATTACTAGTCACGTAGAGCCTACAACTATGTGGGGGCAAATGATAGCTGGTGGTTGAGGGAGATTCAATTGGTCAGCGGAGGTTTACTTGGCAGGCTCTGGCCAACATAGTTGGGACACCCCTACACCCCATACTAAGACGTGCCCGATGTCGAAAATATCCCTTTATTTCACCTGTAATTAGATTTACAACGCATTAATGATAATAATCTCTTCTTGGTATTATTATAAAAACCAAGAGCTGGAGTCTATGGTAAATATTTCGGTATGTTCCTGTAATTTTGTTATGTTAAATTACGTATAAGTAAATATGATTGTTGATATGGGGTATAATCTCCTGGGTGGGGTGTCCCAACTAACACATTTAGCCTTGTAATAAGGTTACGTAAGTAGCTGCCGTAGTGGAGCTTTATGCAGCAAGGCGACCCCCCCTACCAACGCCTTACCTCATCAAGATTTACCTCAGCTGGCTCAGGCCCCGCTGGCTCGTTAAAGTTCCTTATGTACTGTTCCCACTTTCATAATTTTTAAAATAATTAAAATGCAAATCCTCCCTTTTTATCTAGGACCTCTTAGAGGTTAACCTGATAATATTCTTCTTCTTCAGCTCTATATGCTCCAGTGTGTGATGTCAGGGTCTCATACCTTCCATGACCAACATCAAGCGCGTACGACATATCGGTATCCTCGCAGTGCCTCTCGCCGCGCAAAATGGCCGGAATGTTCCCTAGACCGCGCTTTGTGGTCCAAGCCTCCCCCTGGCTGGTAACGTTGAAGATAATTGCCCAAGAGCCTTCCAAGCAAGACGGGTAACAGATTGCGTAATGGACCGCCTGGCTGAAGTCCATAGTCTATATAGGCACGCCCATTTCTAATAAGGCACCTGTCGAAGTCGACCCTGATGGCCGAAAGTAGACGGCCAAGCATTCCGGTGACTTTCTGCCGGCCGGTTATTAGAAGGTGCACACCATTGCTGGCGATCTAGTATTCTACAAAGGCGGTTATCGATGGAGTCGGGACTTTTAGTCTTACTGCAATACCAAAAATAGACTTACTTACTCATAAAACCGGCCCCTGGCTGCCGAAGTAGTGCTGGTCAAATTCAGCTATATGAGTCGATCATGAGGAAAATTCTAATGCCGACCGCTATTCAAGCACAAGTTGCCTATGAACTTTGCTTCTGTCGAGTGTGCTCGAAGATATCCGCGCATTCCGAGGTAAACCGCGGCGGTCTTATAAAAGTCTCCTGGAAATTTAAGTCGACGGAAATTTGGTAAGCTAGGTGAGTACAAAGCCTCATATTTCCATGGCATTCCCACAGATATTATCATAACATTAGTTTACACGTAACCAGGGACGTACAAAGTGAAGCCTTGGCATTATGTTTTATTTGGGTTGATCATCCAGGTGCTGCTTCATCCTGCTATGGGTTGAGAACGCCTTCCTCAGTAGTATGGAATTCTGTGTTATGTGTGCTTGCTTTCTTCAGGAGGATGCCGTCTTCCTCTTAGATGGCTTTTATGAAGTGCTCATAGTACTGCCCGCAAAACCCTACTCTGAGGTCCGCAAGACGCGAGTACGATGGCATAATACGGCCACTTTCTAAGTCAGCTGGAAAGGCGGGTAATCTTTCTCGGATTCCGTTTCTCGATGAGTGTCAGTATTACATGGTCCGGGTCCCTGAATAGCTCAAGCATTCTTTTCCTTGTACTCGTCGAGACCCTTGAGCTTCTCGTCTTTGGCTTTTCCCATCCGCGCGACACCAACGCCCTTTCCGTACACCAGTTCGCCGCCCAGCGCCGCGCTGACGGCCAGGCCCGGCAGCGTCAACATACTCAGAGCCATGCTCAGCCTCCCGGGCGCGAAATTCGGAGCGCGCCTCCGGGACCAAACAGCGTACGCGCTGACGCCCAGGGCCGCGGTGTTCAGCAACCCGTGCGCGATACCGATCTTGACGCTGGCGTCCACGACATCCCGGTGCGACTTAGGGTTCGTCTGTTCCTTGTCCTTGCGATTGATGCCGCCGGCCTTGTACAGCTCCCAGAACTCGGCGGCACCGGAGGTCATGCTGGGGAGCGAGGTGACTACGCCCAGAACATGAGAGATGTAGCCGAAGCGGGAGATGTCGGCCAAGTATTTTGATAGGTATCCATAGCGAACGGCCACGCCGTAGATGGAGTCGCAGGAGTACGCGGCCGTGAGAAATGATAGCGGAAAATGGACCGTCGCCGGGTGAGCAGGATGGCTGTTTGATGGCATTAGCAGGTTGAATTAACACAATTGAGCAGAGAAGGGCTATCCTACCTATTGCGAAACGGCCATTCGAAGTGACCAAGCTCGATCGTATCGTAAAGGTTACGGATGATTCCCATGATTGGGCTTTCTACGACTGTCTCAATACGTATAAATGGTATGTATGAGTGTACTTCGTTGAGTTTACAATTTGTGAGTGGCGCAAAAGATCGCCAGAGGATAAGAGAGACTCATCAATATCGGGTTCAACAAGGTTAAATGGCAGCGATGCTCATCAAATAGGTAGAATTGTAAATTACGACTGTTGTTACTGGTGAATATTTAGTATGACATCATTGAAGTTCATGATATGCGACACCCAAGACTTTCAATGTTGACGGCATTCCTACGTAAGCACAGCACTTCATTCCGAACTACAGTCTGGATGGACCACACACTGTGTACCTCCGTATATATGTATTAGGTAATACATAGAGGGGGTGTATACGCCAAAAGAGGGATGTGATATGAAGTTTTTACGGCACCATGTATTTCGCCATCTATTACAGCCTTAATTGCTAACATAGGAGGTAGGAGTGCCCAAGGACCGAAACCTACCGGGTCCGACTGCCGGTGATTATGGCCCTTTCGGTAGGTAGGTACGTAGGTGTGAGTATTTAATAGTAGAATGAGATGATATATGTATGTCAGTTTTATATGACCTGCAATAACAAAAGTGCCTAGGTCCTCGAGGAGTGGAAACCCGCATATTGATATATCTAGATATCGACTCTACGCCTAGGTCATCATTGGTTTGCTAGAATTATACATGTGGGAGAGGTAAGATGCATGGTGCGAATGTGACTATGGGTAGGTGCGCTACTGGAAATAGTTCACCGGTTGCCCTTCAAGCCCTTGCCCCAGAGCTACCGCAGGCGCGCCTTCTTATCAGACAATAGGGGACTCAAGGTTCTTACGTCATTGGATGAATGCACAAGTTTCAGAGGCTACCTATACACCTAGACATTATCGACTCCTCTAATGCCTCGGGCAGATGCAGAACTATCATCCGAGATAGTCGTACCGTTCCTCATTCCTAGAACCCAAATATTCCACTCCTTAAACCCTCTGGTAGTATCACGCCATAACCCGCAAAGTTACCTTACTCCTGCCTAATGGCTTATCGTTTCGCGAGTGACCGCATATCTTTGGCTTCTTTAGACAATGACCAATTCTTCAGCGCTCCCCCGAGTCGTGTAGGAACGTCTCGATCGACGGAGTATCTACCGTCGCCACTCGCCCAAGACCCCGGAGCGTTATCAGCGCCCCTGACACCGCCTGGTGTCAACAACCCTCGGAGAGGAAATTGGCACTTATCACTCGCGGCTCAGGCCCGTTCCGAATCCAGACATTACCACTTCTCGCCAATGCCCGTATTCGCCCTGCTGAAAAGGGGCCACAGGGAATCAAGTGATGATGACTCTCTCCTTGGGGGGCGTCTGCTGCCGGAGCTTGTGAACCTGAACAACACTCCAAATACAGCCACCGTGGCGTCTTCCCCACGGCGCCGCTCAACGCCGTGGGTCGAGGCTCAGGAGGTGTTAGTTTGGATCATACCGAGTACTCACCACGTTTACGAAGGTCACCGGCACTAGAAGACCTCAGAGTGTCTTGTAATGCGAGTCGAACTACGATTGAAACTATCGTTCATAACGTGCAAGCCTACCTGTCATCCAAACGCCATGCCGATTGCACTCTATCGTCGGGCGCCTCGGCCGTGTCACACGAGAACCAACGGCCGGCAGAGACGACAGATAGTCACGTTGTGGGCTCGAAGCAATTGCCAGATGCTTTTTTGATCAGCACTGAAGACATCATCGATATCCTGGATATCATGATAATGGGGCTTCGGCAGATCCATGACTACAAATCGTCGGCAGGGTGTTTCTCGTCAATGTTGCCTCGAGGTGAGAGTGGCAAACCAAGACTAAGCACGGAGGCGATCACCCTGCAAATGTCCACCCGTGCTGACCCGGCTACAACCATTAGTTCCGCCCAACCTACCTATAGTTCGTCGGGAGCTGTTGAGAATCGCAAGCGGAAGAGTGGTAAAGGGGGCCCTCCCAGAGCCACTTTCATTTCGCGCCAAAGTGTCACCGAAGTGAATTAGGGAACCTCGGAAGACAGCTTAGGCCACGCGGTGGACAACGGTGCCAACGTATCTACCGGTGAACGTAGCGATTCTTTTCCACAAACAATCAACGGTTCTTTTCAGGTTGGTGGGAGCTCTCTCGTACTGATACGTCGAAACCGGTGACTAACGGCTCTGGCCAGTTCATAGTCGCAGAAAGGTCAAGCATTAACATGAGGGAATGGCGGTCCTAGACCAGGAAACATTCAAGTCTAGCTTCCTCACCTAACCTTTACAGTTCTGGAATTGATGCGCATCGCGGCGGTTGCGCACAGCGATTACAGCCACCGGTTGCGGAAGCGGAAAGGGAAACACCACCTCCGGACGAAGTACTCTCGCCCTCTGCTGCGGCCGAACAGCATCAACTATCATACACGGGCGAGAAAGAAGAACCCAAAGGGGAAATAAAGTGCCAAGGTATCCGGTCTTCTAGCCATCGACGGAAGAGCAGCGTCAACCCGACCGCCACCTCGGGCACGAGCTCGCAGACTAGTTCTGGCTATGGGATCCTTGACACGCTACGTCGATACAGCCTCATGCCACTCGTCGATCAAGACCCTGAGGATGTTCGCCGGGCGGCGCAGGTTGTAGAGGAAGCGCCTCTCTCGTTTAAGCGTGAAATGAAAAGGTCGAGTAAAGAAATGCTGCAAGGCATACTGGATACGATGCCATCGTTGCCTGGACTTCGTAGTCGGTAACGTAGCATCCTACAACAACGTGAAAGGTTTCAAGGAGGCAAAGCCTGCAAGGCTGCTCAACTTGCTCTGAGGATCATCGTCCACACGTCCGTCTAGACGAACAGCTAGCCCCGTGAGTGTTTCCTGAAATCTCCTTTAACTCCGAGCTATGGCCGCAAACCTACCAGCAGAGCTATCCACAAATGTTCTCCTCCCCACCGAATACCTCACCAGTCATCTAATGCGATTATCCACTACCTGGCATAACTAGTACCGACTCCAGATGTTCTAGCGGTCGGAACGGGAGGTTGAATGGACCAGAAGGCCTGGGGGTTTCGGTTAAAAGAACTATGGAATAGGTATCTCTAGTTCTTGGTTTAAATACAGCCATCCGAGACTGAGTCCGAGTGTAGATTCGCCTGTCCTCTCATCCCCTCTCCTCCTATCATGAAGCATTTGTGAACGGCATTTAACCACCCGTGTGTGCTCCTATCGTAATACTAGCTGTTTGTAAAACAGGAAGCCCTATATTGGCGCGTCCTTTAAGCCTCGTCTATCGACTCGTCTACCAATACTTAGACTATGTCGGTGTGGTCTCTCTGTTACCGAAGACTACAGTGCTAGAGCTACATGACTACGGAATCCGGACCTTTTAGCTGAGTCCTAATTTCCAAACGCTCGCGCTCGTAACGCCCCGTTCCTTCCCATCTTGATATGTCTTGTTCAACCCGCTGTACAACCCCTTCACCCTCTTGACCTCGCCCGCCAACTCTCCCGCTCCCGCGGTCCTCGATATCAGCGGCCAGCTCCGCGAAGCTGCACGCCGTGAAGAACCCGTTGAAGCGGTTGTACAGCGGCCTGCGGGCCCGCGTCGCGTCGTCCTCGCCTACCCCGTCGGCGGCGCGGACCCGGAACACCTCCTCGAGGATGCGGATATCGCGCGGAATGGCGAACAGGTCCCGGCTGTTCTCGTACGTAAACAGATGAAAAAAAGTCGTCGAAGCAGGCCCAGGCGATGCCGCTGAGGCAAGGCGAGCACGGCTTGTGGGTCGCCAGGAATAGGCAGTCCGTCGGCGCCACCGGTCGCGAGGTACCCGGGGGCGACGACGATGCGAAGAACCGGTGGATGCAGGTGATCTCCCCGTGCCGCAGCGGCGACGCGCGCTCTCGTCGCGTCGCCACCGTGGCCACCGCCAGGTCCGACTTCCGCAGGATCACCGCACCGAACAGCTTGCTCCCCGAGGACACCCCCTGCGCCGTCAGCGGCACGATCCGCTGCTCGATGACGGAGAGCAGTGCGCCGAGGAGGGTGACCGGGCCGTGGGTTGGCGGGGTCATGAGGACAGGATGGATACGAGCCAGGAGATGAGCGGAACTTGGTGGGGCCTGGTTTAGTTGAAGAACGCTGTCTTACCACGGGTCCGTCTTATCGTCGGGAAATGGGTGATTCAAAGGCAGCTGACTCAGATCTCTGCCGCGGGTGCTTGCGCCTATTACACGTTATCGCTACCAGCTACCATACGGTGCTAGACATCTCCTCGGAGGCTGTCGCAGACTCTATCTGCAACGGGTCCGGGAGCCTCCGTAGCGCCTCCACTACGGGCGCGGGAACCCCCCTCAGCTCGAGGACCAGACGCTGGACGAGATAAACCCCCTCTGGAATTAGAGAGGCACCCCAAGAGTCGGGAATTCATAGCAAAATATATCTTTCGTTATTCAGATAGCGTTAGCACTAACCATTCTCAGCCACACTGACAAACCGTGTCCGCTTGGCCAGATCTCCGGGTCTCAGCTTCGCCTCTCCCTAGGAATCATGGATCTAGACGCTAGGATAGGTAAAAGAACACCCTGTCGTGTGTGAAAACTGAGACCCGGGGCGGATATGTCGTCACAAGTAAAATTAGCTCCTCATTACGATTAGTTCAGGAGGAAGATAAGGCTGTGGATAAAACTGTCGCTGCCAATAATTGTTAGAGGTCAGAGTGGCAAGGCAACCCATATATTGATAACAGTCCAAAACCTACCCCTTTTTCTTTCTGGGAGAAACCCTCCATACGTAGACCCCGGGCACTAGACTTTATCATAATCTCCTGCACCTAACCCTAACCCCCAATTTGATGGTTATACAGCAGGATCCAAAGCATAGACACAGTCGTTTCAGGTACCAATTATTTTCGTGGTCTATTTTTTTTCTCCTATCGAGAGTAGCATTCAGTCGAATCCCGGGTACTGGCGCCAGTCGGGAGCTAAAGCAAGTATTCGAATGGACATACCATTGCGCCAAATTCTTTACCCAAGTATGCATGCAACCCTTTCCAGCCTTCTTGTTCCGGTCAAAAAAGCACATCATTTGCCAGCCGACCGAGACTCCTGTTACAGAAATTCCACTGCCACTTGAGCTTACGTATAGTAACTCCCCCTTCTGGGCACCGCCCCCTTTTGCTGACACTTTTTCAAATGTTTAAAAGAACTCTCATCGAACCCCTTTTCTTCTTCCATAGCAGTTGATTTCTTTCCACATTATTGACCTAACATACACAAGCCTCGCAATTTGCACTCCGCTACAATATCTACCATATTCCGAATATCATGTCGCCATCACTAGAATCATTCCTTCCCGGAGACGCCGGTTCCGCCAAGGAAGCAAGGTCCGGCTCACAGGCTCTTAAAGTACATTTCCCAATTCTTGATCCAAGGCTCTAAAGCGGTCTGGGAAGACGTGTGGTCAATGGCATGGCCACAGGCCGGCTTACGGTTCCTGATGTTCGTTTGGTTCGTGGGGTTACTATTTGTTTTCGTCCGTTTGATCGGCGTCAGCATGGACACCTCTCCCGGGACTTCCATCATTGGCTGCACTCCAGATGGCTCATTTAATACATTCAATACCGCGTACGACTGGTGGGCACCACGGGGTTTCTTCTAGATCACATTGGCATTCGGCTCCCTGACGTTTACACGAGCCAAGGTGGTAGACGTGGCATGGGATGTTGTAAGTTGCATGTTAGGTCTCAGTCTTAAAGAGGAAGTTTTTTTTTGATCAAGCCGTGCATCTTTTGGTTGTCTGGCTGTCCGGCCAGTTCCTCCTTGCATTCACCTCCTGGAGGGCGTTTTCGGACTGTGTCCTCTATAGTAACTACGCCCATAACATATGCAACATTCTTCACCATCTATCTCGCGGGTGAGCCAAATATCCTCTCAATATTTCGACTGATCAAGGATTTCATTTATAGGCGTAGACTAAAATCCAAATTGTCATGACTTTCATGATCATCTCGATGGGGTTCATTCTTGCATGGCCGACATTAGCTAACGTCAGAGTCAAAAGCTAGGACTTCCAGGGTTTCAGGGCATTGCCAGGTTTCGTACGAACTATACAAAATGGTAGGGGGTCTTGGAGTTGGGCCCTTACGTACGGGCGGTATAATACGCTTACTTCTAATTTCCTATTTAGGACGCGTTAAATTCCAAATTAGGAAATCGGTTGCTAAGGGAGCGGATGGACGACATAATAACCCTTCGTTCCTCAGTACGTTTAAAGGAGGGCACCATCGGAAAGATTATAAGGCGACAGCTGTTATAGGGGGGTCATAGCCCCTTTAGAAAAACCAATATAGCCCGAATAGCAACGTTCAATAATTGAACACTGGCAGGCAGGTAAATAGCTTTGTAGCGAGTTGTTCATTAGGTCTTATTACTTTATCTTTGGGACACTTGCATCCTTTGATCGTCTCTTGGCTATACTACACATAGTCCATCCGAGGCCCGAACGACCGCCCCACCATAAAGGGCTGCGATACGTTTAAAGGCACCGTACTTTTTGCTGTCAATCCTTATGTTTCTGGAAGGTACGCATATTAACCAAGCCATTCTCTTTGAACGAGCGAGGCTGATATCAATCTATACATGGGGGTGGCGAGCAATGGTGAAATTAGCAAATACCGAATCGCAAGTTCAGCTCACGAAGGGGAAAACACAGGTACATCAACCAAGAACAATTTTTCCGTCAGATTCGCAGTTTCATCTTCGATATGATAGAGATGCCGTTGTTGACCGATGATCAGCTACTCGCACCCACAGGACTTCATTGGCAAAACGCTCAGGTTACATCGCTGTAAAATAAGGTGTTCTCCTTTCCCGCCTGATAAATGCAGCCCGTTACGTTTTATGCGATGCTGTATAAAATAGAAAGCGATTAATGGTATTCCAACTAACCCTATACCAGAAAGGGTTAGGTATCCAAAAACGCCTAACGCTCCTAATGCGCCCTTATTTTCGCCTCGTGCTATATATGCATGTATGTGTACCGCTCTCTTGTCGCCAATATTCATTTCTCATCGGTTCTCGTTCGTAATCAAGTCGGCAGGGATCGGCGTGTCCCTCCTGTGCCCCGTCTCCGGATTCATCAAGTCCACAGACGTCAACCGGTCCTGCTTTGCTGCATTGCTTCCGAGGAGGGTTGTCGCGACGGTGGGTGTCTTCACGTCGAGCTCCATGCCGTAGGGCGTGGTCGCCCGGCTCGAATCTATGCTCTCCGTCCCCGACATCTTCATGTCCATGTCGTCATCCGCCGCATCCGACCCGGACTCCGCCGCGGCGTGCTCGACGCTGACTTGGACGGCCGTCAGCGGTTCCGGCGTCGCGCCCGCTCTGACGGATGCCGGTGCCCTTGGCGTAACCAGCATCGGCACCGAGACACTGGGCATGGAGACCTCACTGCCCACCGCCTCCCTGATCCCGCGCATCGCGCCGCTCTCGCCCTCCTCGCCGTCCTGGTTGCCGATGGTCCAGACCCAGCGCCGCTTCTTCTCCTTCTTGGAGCTGCTGCGCTTCCGGACGCCCCCATCGGGCCGCGGCGAGAGGGCGACGGGCGGCTCCGTGCCCAGTCCCGTCATGCGCCGGCGCATCTCCTCGAACGGCCCCGGGGTTTGTCCTCCGTCGCGCGTCTCGTCTCCGGAGTAGGCCATGGCAGGGTCCAGGACCCTCTCGGAGTCCTCGACGGTCGGCGACCGGGTGTACGGCGACGCCTCTTCGACGAGCAGGTCGATGTGCGACCTCGTGTACTTCTCCGTGGTGATGGTTTGCGTCAGGGGGCTTTCGTACCCGACCCGCCTGGCCACCTTTTCCTGCAGGCGCCGAGACTGTCTCCTCGGCGAGATGGGGGACTTTGCGCTGGCTGGTGGCAGAGGCGAGTTACGAAGTATACTGTGAAGAGAACGGTTGTGGCTATATGGGGCTTTGGCAGCTGATCCGAATGGAGCATACATGACCCGGCGACGGGTCCGAGCTGGTGATACTGGCACACCCCGATCGTCTCTCTCCGTATTGGGGAAGCTGAAAAACTTCCGTCCCGAGGGCTCGGTGGCTCCGGCAGACAGCGGCGGCGTCGCTGTCATCTGTTGGCTAGGAAAGACGATGTCCATCTGCTGGGCGGGGGACGTGGGATTAGCACTGAGCGGCGTGTCGGGATATATCGCAGTGAGCGGCGTCCGCAGCGACTGCTGGTGACCCCCGAGGGTCTCTGAGTCAGTCTGCAGCCTGAGAGGCTGCTGGGTATTGATCGCTGTCAGAGGCGTCGACTGGACCGGCGTTGACCTCTCGATAGCGGTTACATAGACATTGGATAGAGTATTGAAAGACGTCGGAGACTTAGGGTCCGCGTTTGCCAGCGAGGACCTCCTAGTCCTGCAATGAGAGCTCATCGCAGGCTTGGTCTGAAGAGACAGTTTTGGCCTGTTCGAGACAGCTGGGCCCGCCATGTTTACGGCTTACCAGTGTACTTGGAATATGAGAGTTTCAACTTCGAAATATGATATGGTGAAATGGTGAAGCCAAGAGGATCTCAAATTTCGTTGAAGTCTGCCAGTCAGCCCGTGCAACCGGCAGATGCGGAGTTCCAAGCAACCTCCCAGCCTGCGACGACTTATCGAGTGCAACAAGGGTTAATCGTGAATAGGATTCCACCAGGAAGAGGGGGACGGCGGGCTATATAATATCCAGCTGTTTGCAAGCCAGTAACTCGGCAGGCAGGGAAGGGATGACAGGGGATAGAAAGTGCCCCCCAGCTCAAGCGCCTGACCATATCGGACTAATGCAAGACGCAGCATGAAGCAACAATTAGACGCGAGGGCGCATGCGCAAAAGAATAAGACTTGGGGGGACTCGACGAGACGGTGAGGAGAAGCGTAAGCAGTTGGTTGGCTATAATAGGAGACCGGGGTCCGTGGACGGACGTATGTCGCAGGCGCAAGCGCTGGCCTCTGACGCCACCCTGTCAGACACAGCCAATAGCTGACGTTGCGCGATCGGCTACAGGCTCATGGGCGCGAGATAGTAGCCCGATACGGCGTTTATTCTCTGGGCTTTCAGCAATCAAGCGAGCAATCCCCCGCATTCCTCACAATAAGGAATTTTCCTACCTTTCATCTATATCGTACATAGATTTCTTATCATCAAGAAATCTTGTGATGGAAGATGGTTTGGAAACCAATGTCCATGCAGCAGAAGTATGTTTCGGCGCCATCTGCTCCGGCACGATCTCGACCCGCTTGGGGGGATGAGGAGGCTTTAAAAGGGGGCAGGTGACTAACATTAGCTGTGGCCTGGCTGTTGGTTCTCCTTACCAGGAATCCTGAGCAAGCAAGGGATGACCAGGCATTGCAGTAATCCGCGGCGCCAGGACCATCTAATGTGGCGTAGACCGGTATTTCGTTTTGTGAAAGCCGGAACTCGGGTGGTTGCGGGATTAGTTAAAGCTCTCTGACTGACCACAGTCTACGGAGCCCGTTACTCTGGATCATCACTATCGCCGAGAGCTGGGCGTTGAGAGTAACAAGGCAAGTAAGCGTATGGTTCTGTTTTGCTCGGAATTAACTGGCACATTTGTTCGGCCGAAACAGGATCGCCGCTCAGTCAATCCAAATTAAGTCGGAACGAAACTCGTAATGTTTTGTTTGTGGCGTAGCCGGCTTACTGGAAATCGCATACGTTGACTTTTGTGCTGTGCCACGACCAGTCTTCGCTGGTTACGGTCGATGTCTAAATCGACAGCCAAGAAACAGGGGCGTCTGACTAATAACTGCCTAAGTAGACGATTAATCGTAAGACGACCATCAGTCGATTTTCCAAGCAGAGCCTGAGACAATTTATCCCATTTTTAGCACAGAGATATTTATACATAGAACATCTTGATGGAGCTAAGGGATGTTTCGAGGCAATGCCTCGTTCTATGTTAAGCATTGACCTTGCTACCTGGTTGACCAATTAGGCAACTTCCCGAATTTAGCGTAAATTTAACGATCGGCTTTTCCGGCTTTCCGATATTGCACTTTAACACATTCGAAGTCACATACACAGAGCGTCACAGTCGCAGTCATAGCCTTTCCAAGGTGGACCTATGTAGCATGTGAGGCACGCATACTAATAAGCACCAAATGACATCCACAATTTTCATTGACTCGGAAACTTCCTAATCCGCCTTAAGGGGAAGCAGACACATCTCGGCGTGTTCGTAATCCAAACAAACATGGATCAGGATGAAGACAGCAGTAGCGGCAACCATCACCACAGCGCTGCCGGCCCAGCCTCAGCATGAAGCCGCCAGAGCCACAGTTGGCGAGAGGAAGAACAAGGAAGCAGACAGTGATGACCGCGTCATTTTGCACCTCGACTACGACTGCTTCTACGCGAGCGTGATCGAGAACGCGCACCCGGCCCTGCGGACGCGGCCGCTAGGCGTGCGGCAGAAGGGCATCCTGGCGACGTGCAACTACGCGGCGCGGGCGTGCGGCGTGCGCAAGCTGATGCCTCTGGCGGAGGCGCGGGCCGCGTGCCCGGACCTCGTGGTCGTGTGCGGCGAGGACCTGGCGCCGTTCCGCGACGCGTCGAGGCGGCTGTGGGCGTTCCTGCGCGGCGCCATCGCGGGCGCCCGCACCGAGCGCCTCGGGCTCGACGAGGTCTTCCTCGACGTAACCGCTGCCGTCGCCTACAACCGTGCGCTGCTGAACCCCAACGCCCTGCGCGACTCGTTCTTCCACCTCTCAGCCCAGGACCCCGAGAGGGGGTTCGCCTTCGACGCCACGCGGTTCGACGGCTGCGTGCACCCGCCGCCCGGCCGACAGGCGGAGCAGGATGCCGGTTCTGGTGCTGCTATACTTGACGATACCGTGCGCGTGCGGCTGATGCTCGCGTCGCATCTGGTGGGCTACCGTAAGCAATTTCTGGAGTTTTTTCTCTCCCATCTTCTCTAGTTCGAGAGCACAAATTCCCAAATGTGGACCGTCGGGAGTCGGTAGCTCCCGAAACGACTCTCACGACCCCCGATTATTTACCCAATTGACCAGATATCGCATCTACTGACTCCGGATGTTGTAGTACGCCGGAGGCTAGAGGAGGACTTCGGATACACGTCGAGCGGCGGGGTATCGACCAACAAGGTGCTGGCCAAGCTCGTGGGCAGCGTCAACAAGCCGCGGAACCAGACCACGCTCCTCCCCGTCCAGGGGGAGAACACGATCCAGGAGTTCCTGGACGCGCACCAGATCCGCAAGATCCCTGGCATAGGATTCCGCACCTGTTCCCTGATCGCGGACCACCTGTTCCCACCCGGAATGGCCGCACGCGCCGGCGGCCAGGAGCCGGAGCAGCAGACACCCAGCGGTATCACCGTCCGGGACGTCCTCCGGCATCCGGACATGTCGCCCGCGCTCCTGACCCGGATCCTCGACCGTCCCGGCGCGGAGCGCGGCGGCGGCAAGAAGATCTGGAACCTGCTGCACGGGGTGGACACCTCCGAGGTGAAGGAGGCCGGCGTCGTGCCGACGCAGATCAGCATCGAAGACACGTACATGGCTCGCCCGCTGAACACCGTCCCGGAGGTGCTCCGCGAGCTGCACGCCCTCGCCACCTCCCTCGTGCGACGGATGCGCGTCGACCTCACCACCGCAGCAGAGGAGCTCGGGGATCCCTGCTCCGCCGGCTCTGCCGGTCTTCCTCCCGGAATGCAACAAAAGCGGCGCTGGCTCGCATACCCCAAGACGCTGCGCCTATCGACGTACGCGCACCCCGGCAAGTCGGGGTCCGCTTCGTCGACGTCGAATCCCAGCTTCTCGCGGATCTCGCGGAGCCAGCCCTTGCCGAGCTTCGCGCTCGACCTCGGGCGGCCGTGCGCCGAGGTCGCGGAGCGGCTCGTGCGCGAGGCGCTGCTGCCGCTGTTTCGGCGCCTGCATGTCGGGAAGGCGGCGGGCTGGAACCTGGCGCTTCTCAACGTCTGCGTCGCGAACATGGTGCCTGTGGCGGCGGACGACGGCAATGGCAACGGCGGCGGGGCGGCGGGTGGGCGTGACATCTCGCGCATGTTCCGGACGCAGGGGGAGAGGCTGCGTGAGTGGAGTGCGTGGGACGATGATACGACAACGACCACGACCACGACGGCTTCGCCTTCGCTGAGCCCTCCTCGTGGCAGGAATGGCGTTATTGATGGGGAAGCCGAGGACGGGGCCGCGGCGAATGGCTGTAACGAGGGGAAGAATGGCGTCGAGGATGCGGGTTCCGCTTCGGCAGGGACAGAGGCGTGGGCGGCTGGCGACGGTGATAGCGATTCGGACGTGGGATGGGAGGACGAGGACGGGGAGTCAGTAGCACGGCAGAGGTGCGCGGCGTGTGGACACGCGGTACCGATCTTCGCGATGTCCGCACACGAGAGGTTCCACGCCATGGGTGACTAACGCGGGGAAGCCTCTTCCTCCTAACCAAACCCCCCTTTTTTGTGCTTTAGAATGTTATTTCTTTATAGATACCCCATATTCCGCGTTTCACAGCTTCCCGGAGTTAAGAGGTCTAGCTTTCGCGAACAGCAAATGTAGGGATGGTCGGACAGGTGAATTAGCGTGTTACTACTATCTCGCAGGTCTGTAAGCCGCGTCCTCGTCACCGTCCTTCACCTGCTCGAGGATTTTGCTGGATAGTTCCGTATCGGTCGCCTTGGTATCTTATACAACAATCCGAGGTATCAAACTAGCCTCGCGCCGTGGCGAGAGCGTCCCCTGTTTAACCTCAGCATACCACCTCCCAAGCTTATACCGACAAACAAACTACAGCTGTAGGTATCATATTTATTCACAAGCAGGATCCGCAGCTATAGTCATTGATAATAATAACTAGTGGTGCTTGCCACGAGATCACCGCTTCGCCAGCTCTTCATTGCCCCTTATCAAATCTTCAAGCCAGTCGGCTGCCATGGTCAGCATCATACTCTTACTATAACCGCTAGAGCTCAGATTTGGCACGATCTGACAGAGCTCCTGGTATCCTTCCTTGATCGCCCCCCTTCTCTTCTGTTCGCTCTTGATATGATTCTCTCTCTTCTGGGCCTCCGACAGGTTCTCCCGTGGTGCCTTGCTTCCACTTGCTCCAGACTTTCTCCGTTTCCCGGACGCATCTCTGGTCGTTAATGTTGGTGTTGAGCTCTCAGCAGGCTCGTGTGCGTGAGCTTTCGATTTCCGTTTCTTAGCTGCAGGTTTCGGCGGTGTTGGTGACAGGGTATCGCCATCTTCTTCTGCTTCTTCCTTCGGCCTGCTTTTCCGGCGTTTCGGAGGGGACGCTGCGGGAGGATTGTCTTCTTCTATATGCCCATCCGGATCCCCATCTCGCACTTCTCCAGAGCCGCTCGCTCCGTTCCCTGTAGGACTAGAGGGCCGCGTGGTAGCTGCACTTCTATTGAGCTGGAGGCATTTGAGATAATTAATGCGCTCCTGTTCGAGAGCTTCGTGGGTATCGTTTCGGGAGGTCGGAACAAACCCTTGCGGCCTGGCAAAACTCGAGTCGGAGCCCCATTGGAGCCCCGGAGTCTCACCCATGCGCTGCATGTTTGACCCGCTGGGCCCTGCAAACATCGGATTTCTGAAGAGATTATCAGGTTCAACTGGCGGAGTAGGGGGTACCGGAGTCCTCTTCTGATCCGCCTTTACCTGGTGTCGAGGGAATGACCTCATGTTCTCTATATGATGATGCACATGATGCAGGGGAGGGCCTGTTCTGTTGCCCATACCGTTATTCCGAAGCGGTTGACTACTGTGGTGGCCAGTCTGGAGTGCCGCCAAGACAGCAGCAACATCGGCTTGAGCGCTGGCGTCTAAGGGCGTCTGAGACGAAGGGCGGTGGTATGGCTGTACCATATGTTGTTGTGAAGGTGGGATCATAGCTTGCCCGTAACCGAATGTGTCGGGTATGGATGTAGCTGGCATTCCTTGCCCGGGAGACGACATGTGCTCGAGCTGTAGGTGCTGCTGGCCCAACGACGTTGCTGTACCCATGAAAGTCGGCGGGAGATCGCTCAGCCATGCATCTGAAAAGTTGAGACCTTCTCCAAAGGAAAAGTTGTAATGGTTTGAGTCGAAACCCTGGAAGAAATCGTCCAACCGCCCCGAATCGTCACTGCTGAGTACCGGCGGTCCTTGGGGCGGGTCGGGGGCAGGAGCATCGAAGAAAGGGAAGTCTTGTGAATCAGGAATTTGGACTACTGAGGAGGAGAATATCAGCCTGGTGAGCTCCAAGCTACGGAATGACGCCAACGCAGACGCAGAGACCGAGCAAGGGCGTGAGAAAGAACCCAGAAAAACCTACTGCCGAAAGGCAAATTGCCGTCAGGCGGCTGAGAAGAACCCATTGTGGGACGTTGTAAGACAAGCATGGGCGCTTCTTATGAGGGATAACGAAAGTTCGAAAGTTCCATGGGGATATGCCCGCGAGTGGCAAAGGCATACGCTCAACTGCGCATAGAGCGCAGATTTAGGCCCCAGGCCGTCGCAATAGATATTGCGAGTCGTCGAACACACTCCAATCGAATCAGTGCCACCCTCGCTCACGCCCGAATTCCCCCACTGTAAAGGCAGAGATCACGTTCAACCAGTGGGTTATGCGGGCCTGGGACGATAACGAAGAGGCGGTACTCGGGTAGTTTGAGGGGATACGAGAGATTCGCATGCGCCACCCGTGGGTTTCGTAGAATTAGACTCGCAGTAATTGTAATCCGAGTTGGAAGATTGCGCGTTGTAAGCGCACTCCTGTATGCGCCGAAGACTGATGCGTTACACCTTTGGCCGAACTAAAGGATCTCGGAATGCGCTTGGGAGTAGGATGAGGGCTCAGCTATGGGCCTAATACCGGTACGACCCAGCTAAACGAACTGGGTAGTTCAGAAACAATAAAATATTCCGGAAATATTCCACTCCGGAGCGGTGTCAACACTAACCGGGGTAGAGGTGCTCGTCATACAGGGAGGGTACAAAATTCTAATGAAGACAAGGATGACAAGGATGACAAGCAGGGGAGAGCAAGATGGAGAGCTTTGTAGCTGCTGTATGTACGAGGCACTGGGTATTCAATGTATGAGGTACTGTGCGCCGACGTGAGCTCTCATTAGTTACACGGTAGGTAAGTGGAGAGAATATACTATGTAAGTTCGTGTGTGTGAGTGGACTCGGTGGTGTGACGACGGTGAGAGCTGTGATGCGGGTAGTCATAGGAGGTCGTGGTATTTGGTAGTGGTAGTAATAAGTTATTGGGACTTTCGATGTGGGACTGATGCAAATGGAAGTACGAGAAGAACGCATAGAAGCACCTGCATTGAGGATACAGAGTCCGGTTTCTTGGCAGGCTGGCGTGGTCACCTGCTGCCCAACAAGAGGGGCCAAGTACATCTTGCGGTGGCTGGACATTAAGGTGGATTAATCGAGAGTTATCTCTCTATCGGGTTCCATATCCCTGATGGAAATCACGGGTGATCACCATACATGGATGGATTGAACACTTGAACCTGAAATGTGTCAAACCGTCCTCCTATTTGGAAAGACGACAGGACGGAGCCTTCTCTAAAGCAACACAATCTGTTTTACCAACAAGCACGGGCATAATAGTCGGTAAGTAAAAGTGTAGTTCCCGCCTCTGCGTACCTAGCGATGTCGCCAACACTGATGAGAGCCGAAGAGCGTTGCTCAGCGAGAAACAGGTTTTGAGAAAAAGCTTGTAAGAGTACTTGTTAGTACTGTAAGGTCTTGAGAAGGATGTGGCATCTTCCCAGACAAAACTGGCTTGGTTGATCTCTTGAGTCTCTTCTAGCAAAAGAATTCATGCATAGAACTTATCGGAGAAGTGGACCTGGCCGCTTTCTGCGAACTGGGCTTTCGAGCTCGAGCCATAATCACATGTCAATTACGAAGTAACCCAGATGGCTCGTAGTAACACACCATCATCTTGGTGTGCTCCATTAAAAAGGCTGCCGCCAGCATCACTAGACATGCATTAACAGTAGCAGTCATCCTAAACAGCCAGATCTCAATGGACCCGCTAAATGAACGAACGGTTCCCATAGGCTTTATATCCGGCTTCGTCAGGGACCATCTCGTCCGTAACTAGCCACGAAAACTATCGGCATGAACCCGAAGGAGAACGGCAGCATGCCAGGACTGCGTATTTCGTAGCTGTCATTGTCTCCTTCTCTCGTTAAGCTCCCGTTTGATCTGCTATGTCTCGCTGTGAAGTATAGGGCACGCAACAACAGAGCGGCATTCCCGAGTACTTTCATCACCCTATTGACATCTCGTCCATCCACGATCGACGCGTCATCGCCGTCTCTGTCCGTCCGTTAAAGAGAAGCTACTCCTTACCTCCCCCACATCCACCTAGCTATAGAGTCCCATGACAGTAGAAGACTATACAGACCAATGATAGGCAGTTGAACTTGTGCTCGGCATTGTCACATGCTTATTGACATTGCTGCTATGAAATATTAGTTCCAGAAGCCAGCTTCGGGCGGACCTGGATTTGGTGGGGTCGCCGTCCTTAGCTATTCCATTTTAAGCAACTCCTATCCCCGCAATGCTAGTTGTGTAACCTGTGGGTGTAAATTGGTTCTTATTGCAGATCTACCTACCGAATGATGGTTCATAACTATGGGCAAGTAGACAGGTTTAAACGATACAAGCGCAGCTGATACGAATCCCCGATCTTCTCCCCTGAATTCCTTTGCGCCGGGCGATCGACCATTATATTGCCGAGGCTCATATTCTCCTGATCTTCAACTAGGTGTCTTCTCCACCCGATTGGGTGAAAGTCCCTTCTCAGGTTGACCTAGACGGCGCATCACCAAACGCGCCTGTCTTCGAGGGGCCTGTTTTGTCCAGGCGTGCGCGCGCATCGTGACAGAGCTATATCTCGAGTCGCCGTCTCCGGGAGCATTGTTGCAAAAGTGTCTACAGATGTGCACCGCCTTAATTTCTTGCTGTAAAGCCGGACTGACGCTCAACCTGTTGAACAAGGGCGGCTTATCGCGTCGCGATAACCCTGCAAGCTATTAATGCTGATGGCATCTTCAAGTCTGCGCCTGACCCACACCAGTAGAAGAAAATGGGATGAGTCGGTACCGCCAGCATTAAGACCTCTCATCCGGGCCTACATATTGGGATACGCATCTTCCGTCGGGCCCAGGATTTTAACCCTGGCCCTTCAGCATGTTCCCAGGCGGAAAAGGGGTCAAAGTCAGCTTGTCACGCGACCTCGCGAGCCGTTCCTTCAATCGCTGCGCCGCATCTTGCAGTGTGGCTTTGAACCTCGGAGATTCCCAACCTTCTGTGCTGCACTTATAGGTGGCACGACTCTATTAGAGGTGAGCATCATATATGCCTTTTTCAATCCTAGGAGAGTATCAGAGAGTGTATTGCGCTGGTTACACAGACATCTTAGGCGGCACTTGTTTATGTGGTATATAGCGCAAGCTTAACTAAGGTCGTTTCTCTAGTGGATGCTACGAAGGTCTTTGCCCCGACTGCTTAAGCAGCTGTCAAATGCAGCCCTTCAAAGGTAAATGAAAAGTCAATTCGATTTGTCAACTCCCGAATGCATAAGGTCTGAATTTGTTGTGCTGCTCCCTCTCACACCTACTAATTTGACCCAGGATATCTCGGTGGCTTGCGAGTTTCATCGCGGCTTGGCTAAGCCTTCGTCTCCTGCAATCGAAGCATACTGAGGGCTACTCTGATAACCCAGCAACCACGCCCTTGGATTCGCAGGCTTTATCTGGACAGAAAGTCACCAGATATGCAGGTCGAACGCTTGACTTGACGCTCTTTGCGGCATGTAGGGCTATCGACGTAATAGTTGGGGAGCTGTGGGCGCAGAGGCGTCAGCGCAGGATTGCTGCCAACAAATGGACTCGGGTATGTATTCATAGGACAATAGCCTTTGACCGACGAAAACTAACGTGTCGAAGTTCGAGTCAGCCATATCTAGGCTGACGGACCCGGCAATATTTGCCACTTCAAGCGCATTCATCATGTGGGCATGGTTCTACCACCCATCGAAGCTGCCTCGAGCTTACAAGAAGTGGATCAGCTCGGCAGCTGCTGTTGACCCGCGTCTCATAGAAGCGCTGCAGAGACTTCGAAAAGGTGAGATCATGTACGGCGAGGACAACGGCCAGGCACCGCTCCTCCAGTCCATGTGCTCCGACTACGGATGGCCGGCCGATTGGGGTGACCCAGCCAAGGCGGTCCCTTTTCCATGCGAGATGGTGCACATGGGCCGCGGGCCCTCCTGCGAATACCATGCCCTCTGGCGTTTCTTCCGGTCGTTCAAGTGGTCCATGGCCACATATCTACCGGTGAACCTACTGATCATCGCCAGAAGGCGTAACCTAAAGGCCGTCAGAGCCACCTTCACAAATGCGGCGCGGTCGTCCGCGTTCCTGAGCGCCTTCATCACGCTCTTCTACTACGGCGTGTGCCTGGCGCGCACCCGGGCCGGCCCGCACGTCCTCGGCAGGGACACGAGGGCGAGACAGCGCATCGACGGGGGCGTGTGCGTCGGAGCCGGCTGCTTCCTCTGCGGCTCGAGCATCCTAGTCGAGAAGCCCGGCCGCGCCACCGACTTGGCGCTGTTCGTCGCGCCCCGGGCGCTCGCCACGCTGCTCCCCCGCCGGTACCCGCTGCAGAGGCAGTGGAGGGAGACGCTGGCCTTCGCGCTCAGCACGGCCATCGTGTTTACGTACGCGCTGGAGAACCCGGCCAGGGTCCGCGGCGTGTTCGGGAAGGTCTTGAGGATTGTTCTCGAAGCGTAAGCTCGAGCCGTGAGACGGGACGCTTGTACGATTCATTCGTGTACTACCTCGTGTAGTATTATATTAGTTGGCGCCGGTCCTTTAGACTCCGGGAAGATATTGTGGTCGATTGAATGTTACCTAAGTGGCATCTCTGCTACACTTTTCCCGTCAAGTACAAGGTCTGAGGCCAGGGCCGGACATTAGCCTGAGATGGCAGATAGTTGATAGTAGTAAACTTAATCCCTATATCATTTTCATATCTCTCCATTCGGAGACTCACGTAAGAACCGAGAGTGGGAACTAACCGTATAAGACGAAAGGGCGTTCGCTTCCGGCTAGCGCAGACCCGTAATCATCGACCCCGGACTGCCTGGTCAATCCGGTCCCGCTCCCGGCGAGTTAGACCCACATACTCGGTCGAATATCTGGCTGATTATGTAACACCAGTCATGCCGGTTAGTTCGTTCGACAAAGCAAACCGTTAAAGCTCATATAGAATCTAGACCGTTATGGCAATTACCGCAAGATCTTGTAAAGAAGAACCGCAGAAGGCGAGGAGGTTGGACAGGAGAGTAGGAAAAGGGGGGGCTCGTGCGCTCAGCTGGTTGCATATTCCTCGCTCTTTCTTTGTCTGTGTCCTCTTTACCATTACAGTGTACGCACCCATCCATGGATTACGGCGCAACAAACTCGTGATTATTCATATGTCCGATGTTCAGGATGCCAAGCCCCTTTTGCTTTTCGAGGACGGAATTGTTTAACCCGTGGTTGGAGGAACAGCCAGTTTCAACAGTGATATATAAGAGACCATTGATCAGTTCAGAGAGAAGGAAGCTCGAATCCAGTGCTTATCTCCTGCTTATCCCGCAACATATATGGCAGAAAGGTGGCGGGAATGGTTGAAGGTAGGACTGGGGCTGACCACATCTTCCAGCCAGGTGTCATTGGGATTTCACGATCCAATTGGAGGGGCGGTATTACGGAAACTTGGCAATTAACATAAAAGTCGTGAAGTGGAAGGCTTAAAACAAATACATTTTAAGAGTTAGAATGGAAAGGATGCCAGCCATGGTCTCTGGAATGATAGGAAATGTGCAGCGGCTTCTCCGTAGAAGAGGCTAATAAAGAAGTATTCCATAATAGCCGAAGCTGATGAATAGCCTCCTTTGAAACGGAAACAATGAAAAGCTAGCTAGGAACCTGCTCTGAAGTTGGAAATGCCCTCAGAGTTAGGTAGGGTTATGTGTTTTCCATTCTTTCTCAGCCAATCAACGCACGAAATAAAGCTCCCTAAGCCAACCTTCTGATTGGCCATTCAAATCCGGGGGAGCGAATATGAGGCACGTGGGTGACAAGGGGACGGGCATGGATGGTGGGCCCCACCGGGTATGAAAATAATTAATTAATTCCTGGCATGGATGGGGCGAGTTACTTACAGTATTTACTGTAAATAAATGTCTCGGGTGCTTTTATGAACAAACACCCGGGTTTCCAGAAACGCGGATGGACTTACCACCTTTAGGACTAACTGCACATGGGCGACCTGCATCAGTGACATTGATGCGCTCATAAACCTGATTGTTCAACGAATCAATCACCTGATACCTCATCTCCGCATTGCTGCCCGCATTGTCAGATTCAAAGGAGGGGCAGATCTGTCATATTTCTCCTCCCACCACACACAGACTGTCTTCGAGAAAGCCCGCACACACCACCCGACCTACTTGTACACCGTATAACTATCCAGCTATAGACTCAATCAATCCTGTTTCCTTCTTTTTCGGATAAACAAACCGCCTTGAAGAAACAAATATGTCCGGACCGCCTAACGCCCTCACCGCCCACCGACAACAACCGGGGCCGGGCTCGCAGACCCAAGTCCAAGTCCAGGAACTGCCTACACAGACACAGACGCAGCCGCGGTCCGAAACCCGCCCGGCCGCCATCCTGCGCCTCCGAGGCGCCCACTCGCACTCCGAGCACCACGTCCAGTGGGCCGAGGGCGTAATAGACAACGAGGGCCTAGGGCGGAAGAGCTCGAAAGGTAACTCTTTCTTCCCCTCCTGCTGCCCTCTCTTACCTTTTTTTCCGGCTCAATTTGCTGGCTCTCTTTCTCTTCACCTCACATATAAAATGAGAGCTGGTTGAACAGGGCGCTTTCCCCCCTCCCTCCGGTTTTGTAACGCTAAAATCTGACGCATCCGCTCCAAAAAAATAGTGTGCTGTATATACCACGCCCCCCGCGCGGTCGGCGAGTCCTCCTCGGACGAGTCGTCTTCTTCTGACTCCTCTTCCTCCTCCGACTCGGACTCAGACTCCGCGCCCGACTACGACCCCAGGGAGCGGGCCCTGGCACAGCGCAGAGCGCGGCAGAGGCGGGAACACAGTCACGATCACGATCACGATCACGATCACGGTCATGGCGGGAACGGAGACGGTGACGAGAACGGAGACGGTGACGAGAACGGAGACGGTGACGAGAACGGCATCGGGAAACGGGGACCCGGCCACCGCAGGAGAACAAGTCCCAACGCGTACGAGCGGCAGCCGAAGCCGAAGCCAAAGCGCAGGGACGGCGACGGAGGCGGATCCGGATCCGGACCCGGCTCAGGGGCCGGGGCCGGGACCGGGAATGGAAATGGGAGTGGAAGTGGGTCCGCCCAAGTTGGCGTCTCACCAACGGGCCCTGTGAGACTCGAGTAGGGTGTTCCGGGGTGTCGGTATATTCCTTTACTAGTTGTAGCCCGGAATGACGGACTCTAACCCTTCGACGATTCATCGCCCCGCCATTTCCATATTACCAACGGCAGCACCACGTCACGTCTGGGGCTGGGCGAAAGAGGTGGGGGTCAGGCGGATAAATCATGAGTGAGATCCAAGGGAGCCTGGCTGGCTGGCCGGCTGACCGGCTGCATTGACTGGGCGTTTCAGGGGTTTGTTGTAGAGGCAAACGGCGTCTTGTATCCTCCGCATCGCGCCGGCGGATCCGAAAGAAGCACAGTCAGAGTCAGGGGTCAGGGGTCGGGGTCCGGGTCAGCAGCACATTTCTTTTCTCGCCAACGCGAGGGGATCGATGGGGCAGGGCGACTTAGATGGCAACCGCTGTCACCTAGGGGGG
>QJNX01000350.1:0-58756 GCA_004155925.1 Monosporascus sp. MG133
TGATTTATTGATTTATTGATTTATTGATTTATTGATTTATTGATTTATTGATTTATTGATTTATTGATTTATTGATTTATTGATTTATTGATTTATTGACTTATTGATTTATTGATTTATTGACTTATATAAATTAATATGTATATTTAAATTTTTGTTTAAATAAACGATTTATTTGGCAGTCGAAACGTGTAATATTTTATCTTTAGCTGTAAAAAGTTTTTTTTTCGTTTTTATTATTTAGCCTTTAAAAATATCGGTTTAATAATAAGTGCCTCATTAAATTATTAAATCTGAAAAAACTTTATTTTATTACGACGATTATATTAAGATTAATTAAAAGATAATAACTTAATAATAAGTTAAGAGGATACTGTTAATGTTATAACTAATAATTTATAAGTCTTATTTATTCGATGTTTAATTTCGGTTATTAATAATAATTACATTAAGTTAAATAAATATGTTCTAAAAAATACAAGTAACGAAACCATTAGAAAATACCACCTTTGTTAAGTTGGGCTTATTTTTAATCTTATTTAAAAAATTTAACTAATCTTCAAAACCCGGGATTATTAAATTATTATTCTAATATTCAACTTGCTTTATTTCAGAAAAATTTTAACCGGTAAGTTTAATTTATTATTTAGAAAAAAATTGTTATTAAAATAAAATTTCTACTTCGAGGATACGTAACCGTATAGATAAGATTGAATAAAATGATAAATTGTTACCTTAATTCCTATACTTTATTAAAACCCATCCTTTTCATAAGAGTTTCACTTTAAGGCAACTCTAGACTGCCTAGCCCCGAACCAGCTCCTATCTACGTCGATTCTTGTCGGAATTTTAGAAGTTTTTCGCAATCCGGAGCAGCCGGGTAAATTATCGTTCGTAATCCTTTTTGCATTGTTCCAAATTCTAGATTTGGAAGTTTTTAAATCCGTTATTATTATCTCTTTTTAAATTTTTAATAATATTTTTATGATGTTTATATTTTTCGGGCTAAATATCATCAAGGATCGATTACCGTTATTTTCGTAAATTAAATCGTATCTGAAAAATTAAAAACTGAAGTTAATCTTTTTAGAAAATACTTTTTTTAGATCGATAATGTTATTAATAATTTTGGCCCGTCCGGTAATTTTATAAGAGCATTATACCGTAAATAAAATAGGTTTTTAATGAATCCTATCGCTGCGGATTACCGGTATGGTATATTTAGAATGGCGCGGCATGTTCAGTTGTTTTGATGAATAGTAATTCAGCTGTTTTGATGAATGGTAATTCGAGAAGCCGTGCGAACGATTAAGCCGTAAGATTGATTAGGGCTCGCATAGGCCAGCCTTTTATACGTACTTAAGGTTCACCCCTAAGGTTTATCGTTAAGGTTTGTTTATTAATGTTTATTCTTAAGGTTTATACTTAAGGTTTATTCTTAGGGTTTATTTTTAAGTTTTATTTTTAAGGTTTACTGCAGACGGCGGGCATAAAGTTTATTAGGGTCAAAGCTTATCGGTAACCACGCATTCTACTTTAAACTAAGGTTTTGCTTCAAAGTAAGGTTTTATGGGATTAAAGCATATAATTTATTTTTAATCGCAAAAACCTTTAATTATTTATCGTATAGATTATATGTATAATGACTTTCTGTATATTTGGTTTAGCCTGGATAATGAGGCTTGAACCTCGATAGCTTATAAAAAGTTACGTACGTTAATTACGCAAATTAAATATTCGGAAGTTTAAAGTATATTATCGGATTTTATAAATAATTATAAAACGGTAATTAGATAATTTCCCTAAACTCAATAATAAATTTATATCTTTTATATTAATAGAAACGTTATATATTAAGTTAATCATCATTTTAAAAGCTGTGATAAAATTAGGTTAATAGTAGCAACCAACCTAACTTAAATTTAACTACTGAAGTTTAACCTTTAAATATTTTCCCTTTAAAGGTTCGTTTCATTTAAAAAAAATTTTGATGTTAACTATATATAATACTTTTTTAAATAACAGACAATTGGAATATCTTAACTGAGATTAATTACCGAATTTAGTAACGATTAAGAAAATGTCGTAAACTATCTCCAGAACCTATGTTTTATACATCGTTATAAATAGGTTAAGTATTACACATTATAATACCGTTTTTATAATATTCAGAATATATTATTAATAACATTTAAATATAAATATATCAATTTTTATTTAGTTAATAACCGTAATAACCTGCTTAAGGTGATCATAATATTTTAATAAAGAAAATGTACATAAGTAAAAACAACCTTAGCCGTCCTTAGCTTAGGAACTTCACCATAATTTATTCTCGTAAAACGATTAATTTAAAGGTAATATAATGGCGTAAAACCGAGACGTATATACCTTTACTATCTGAATCCTTAAAACGTTAAAATCTTACCTTCCGGGAAAATAATTTAATCGAAAAATAATACGGCTTTCCGTATGCCCTTAAAATTTAAAAAAGATTTAAGTTAACGAAAAAATAATTTCGTATCCGGGAATTAAGAATAGGCGATGTTAATACCAAATCAGTAACAAACCGGAATTCCGTTAATTACAGACCTTTATTATTAATTAAAATTTTATATTTAATACCTTGTGGAACGATTTCGGAATAACACCGTTACCTTCCCTTAACCTTTAACGTGTTATTATAACAAACACTAGCTTCATCCTTTTATACGTTATTATCCCTCGTAATAAAAATATATTATTATTAATTCAGACGAAAACGAATCTTATCAAACATAACCGCGTAATAACATAAGAGTTAAATGGCTATAACGCGGGAAATTATTATAAGGAACTTAAGAAACGCTTCTATACATAATTTAAAAGAAACTTTTATAAACAAACCGAAATAGGTTTTTGTAAGCGAAACAGAAAACATTATAATAATCATATTATAATGTAAAAGGATTAACAGGCGTATAAGTTACTTGTAATACGGCCCGCGTTATATTATAACGTTAAGGGGATATAAAAGATTAACAGGTAGCGTGCGTTATAAAATGACAACGCGGTAATCAAGCTCGTAATAAAGTCTTTAACGTTAGTTTCTCGGATTACATAATATTAATAATATCCTAAAGGAAGCTAAAGTTTAAAAAGTTTAAAAAAGATAAGAAATAACTAGTTTAATACAAAGTTAATTAATTTTTCTGTATATTTTCACAATCTGTCGCATTTCTTATAATGTTAAAATATATCAATTATATAATTATAATATTAATATTAATAAAAGCTTTTACAATTACGTACAAAATCGGGGATAATAAATGGGCGCAGGAATTTAAGGGGCATAGGTGGGTTACTGAAATGATGCAGGGTATAGAGCCGAGAACATGGTTCTACTGATTAGCTAGTTAGCACCACTTATATATTGCTAGGAGCTCTTTTCCTGGGCGCAACCCCGAGAAACTTCACCACTTATCACTTGCGACAACTTTTCTATAACTGGTTTTAATAATAATATAACTTGCATAATTTTTATTATCTCTTGAACCCTGGGCTTATTCGTAATGTTTTCTGTAATTATATGATAATTAGGACCGAATTCTCCCGTTTTAATTTATTTGACTGCTAAGGAAAAGAGATTAGCTTTTAAATAGCTTCGGAGGTAATTTTCGATTTCCGATTATAAAACGGAAGGAATACGGATTTAATTAAAAACGTATAACAGAAACTACGTATAATTACGGGTATATAGTTATAATGATAAAATGTTAATAATAATATATGGAGAACGGCCGACGATTACGGTAACGACATAAATTTTTTTCAATCCCTCCTTAAAAAAGTTATAGATAATAATTATCTAATATATTATTTTTAAATACGGGTTTATTCGGATATGGTAAAGGAATATAGACGCAAAAGGTACCTGTTTTTAAAATGTAACCTATTTAATGAAGTTTTAAACCGATTACGTAGTTTAGGAAATAATATATATTATGTAAATAAAGACATTAAATTACGCAATATGATAAGATGTAAAATTTAACTGGTAAAAATAACTAAAATTAAGACTAGGTTAAAAATAACATAATATTATTCGGATTTTAATTAATTAAAATAAAATAAAACGACGATAACATTATTGATATAAACCTGATTACGAGTATAAACAAAAGAAAGAATAAGGTTATAAAGTTATTTATTTTATAAACGAAAGGAAATTTTCGAAAAACGAATAATATTTCCTAATAAGATATAGAAATTTTAAAAAAGTTTACTGTAAAATATAATTTGAACCTTCCTGGCGTTGATCGGATAACATCTTATCTGGTTATTATTAAAAGGTATTATTACTTTTTCTATTTACTTTAAATATTTTAGTATTTAAGTGAGTAATAAAGATATTTATAAGTAAGTTTTTTAAAAAAAACGTTCATTATAAACCAGCAATAAAGCATTAATTCATATATTTGATTTAAGGAATTGGAAAAATTTTATGTCCGCCTGTTAGGTTTGAAAAAAAAATTAGAATTAAAATAATCATTATGGATAATTTTTTCCCATGCCTAAATATATGCTAAAAAAGGTAATACCTTAAATCCGAATAATTTTAAAATTATTATATCTGATTAATTTAAAAAAGCATTTAATACGTTTGTTAAAAACCCATTAAGCTTTTTTAAAATTATAACTTAAATTAAATAATAATACGGCTTTTTAGCGTTACCAGAATTCATAAAGAAAAATTAAAATATTATTTTAAACGTAACCGTTTAATACCGATCAACGGATAACTTTTACGAGACTAACTAAAACCAAGCTAAACTTTAAAGTAATCCGATCGGATTTTTAAAGTTTGTTACAAATTTGAATATTTAAATAATTCTTAAAAATAATTTTAAGATACCGAAAAAAATTAAAGTTTTATATATTCATAAACTTTGAAAATTATTATTAATATGTATAATATTTATAACAAACGTATATTTTTCAAACTGTTTAATAATAAAAGTACAAATTCTTTACGGATATTATAAATAAAATCTCGTTTTTATGGGGTTTTTAAAAGAAAATTCGTTTATTTTTCCCAATTTTCGCTTTTTAAGTATCGAAGTTACCAACTGGCTTAAGGAAATTAATAAATTATTTAAAGAGTAAACTTAAAGAATTTAAAATAATTACCGAATTACTTTATTAAACCGCCAACCCCATTATAAAGGATTGAGTTAAAATTCATTTTAATTAAACAAGATAAAGTTATTAAAATTATTTAAAAAAAATTTAAGTTTAAAATTTAAGAAACAAAATATTAATAAAGGTTTTTAACGAAGTAAGCTTAACGGGGAAAGTTTATTCGGTATACGATTATTATTTAAAATATGCTGTTAAGGTAAAGACATTATCGAAAGAGTTAAAAAGAATTTTTTAATAAGGACGAATATATCGAAAGCTTATGAAAAAGGTTACTTATTCGTTATTTCAAAGGAGTTTTTAATAGTTCGATTACAAAGGTCGAATATTTAAAGGTAATAATTTATAATTATACATAGTTATTAATTAACAACTGGGTTACTAATAAAGGTGGTTTCTTTAAATATAAAGGCCGTAAACGATAGTACGAAGGTATCCATTTTAACATTAACCAAAAAAGTATGGACCGGCTTTATTCGATTTGATCGAATAAATAATTTCGACAAGGAAGTTCATATTTATAATAAAAAATCTCCAGCGGAAACAATTACGTATTTAACATTACAAATACGTGATGAAATTTCGAAATTAAAAAAAAGTTTTACGGAACCGAAAAATTATCCGGATTTTATAATATTATATTCCGTTAAGATAAGAGGAACTTTAGGCCTAGATTTATAATGCAAATCCGTTAATTAATGCAATAAGCCTTTTACCGGATAATTTTAATCGATTAGATTTTTACCGTAACCGAAGTGATTATCATAATCGAAGAGGTTATTAAGGCGAATATTAAAAGTAAAAAGGACGATTTGGTAATATTAATCCGAATATTTATTAATTTGCCGTTATTATGAATATAACTTATATAAATACCGTTTAATTATAAATATAAAAAGTACGGAATTAACTTTACTTAATAACAACAGATATCCGGTTTTTTAGGGAATTCTGGATAACTAATTAAACTACGTTAGGTATTAGTTTTTCTTTTTTTAGTTTTTAAAACCTGGTTACTAATAAGTAAGTTTTTACTTAAAAAAGTTTCTAAAATAATTATATAACTTACCGGATTTCCTGACTCGATTTAAGGGAAGATAAGGTATTTTAATCAATGAGACGAAATTTATAAGCCTAAGGATAATTATCTATTTAATACGAACCTAAATATTATCCAGACACGATCTGTAAATTTATTCAGCTTTATGTAAATTTTAAACCGTCCTCGATAAGAGTTTTGCCTTATTTAAAACCGTATTACCGAAATTAACATAATTTATTTCGTTAAAAAAAAAAGGAAAACCGTGTTCGAAGAGGTACTTCTACGACATTAATTATGAAATAATCTTGTTAAAGAAAAAAAAATTCCATATTTAAATGAAATCCGCGGATTAAAAATCAACGATTCTAATTAACCAATTATACTTATTAATAATATAATATTATTTAAACAATTAATACTTTTATTAATAATAATTTATTTAACAAGTAAAGTATTGGGTTTCTTTTTTTAAAAGATTTAAAAAAACGTTAAAGGCAAGTTTAAAATTACCTGGTCCGAATTAATCAATATTTATCCAGATTTAATGAAGCTTTTAAAAACTTAATGGCTCTTAAAAAATTAAAATATTTAACTATAAAAAACAAGAAAGATTTAATATAATTAAGGCCGGAATTAACAAAATAGAAATTTGATGATAAATATAACTATATAATAGAAAGCTTAGGTATTGCTCATCTAATAAGATAGCTTAGTTAAATATATTATTTCGGTATTTTAATTAATGATAAAAGGAAATTATGAAGTCGGTAAAGATTTAATTAATAATATTATCGATATTACGATTAAGTTTAGCACTGTTTTTTTCGTACGTTAAATAATATAGATGAATAATGCAATAAACATACGTAACTTTATAATTTTTATTTCTTAAAAAAACCCAGATTTATTTCGAAAATATAATTAACGTTATTATTTGGTTAACTAATTACTTATTGTTTTTAATCGGTTATTAACAACCGTTACGTTACGTAATTAGTATTATTAAGGCTTAATTTTATGGGCAAAATTAAAATAATGTTTAATGTAGATCCTATAATAATAATAAAGAACTTAAAGTTCGGCCCGAAAGAAGTTAGTTATATTTTAGTTTCAGTTAAAAAGAATTTCGTAATATTTGTACCGACAAAAATCTTTAAAAAAAAACAGCCAGTAATATTATAACCGTCCTATTGGCAAAAGTAAGTTTACGAATAATAGAACTAATAAGTACTTCATGGTGTATATAAGTTTTCGATTAATAGCATTTATATTAATTAAGACCAGGTAATTATTTAATGGGTTAACATAAATAAATTAAAATCAGAAAAACGCTTTTTAAGTTCATTTAATAATAAAAGTTTTATGTATGTTATATACGGAATTTGTAAAAGGATATATATGATAAAATTAATAATAACCTAACAATATAAATTAACGTTATATATAACCCGAGAAACAAAGTAATCTTTATTAATAAAGTACGGTTTTGTAAATTGATACCGTTTAAAATAATTAATTAAAAAGTTAAGGATCCTAGAAAAAATACGATAAGTTATTATTTAATTCGAAAAGAGAGGCCGCTAAATTTGATACCGTAATAATTATTTTACTTTCTAATTTCTTACCATGCTGCGAAATATTTGGCTTACCCATAAGAAAATATATAATTTTTAACTAGTTAGGTAATAAGTTCATCCGTATAAAAAAGGCCTTTTCTTAAATGGCTGCTATAACTAAAGAAGGTTATCTTAGTTTAAGATTAAAAAATATACCGTACTAGATTATAAGATTCGGACGGTTTTTTATAGGATATAGCAAGTTAAATAATTATTATAGTAGTTAATATAAATACAAAACTGATCGATATATTACGAGCCCGAATTTATAAAGGCATATTGGAATAATTTTATATAATATATAAAAATGTTAAATTTTTTAAAAAAAGAACGCCGATTTATAATTAACTAATTTTATAATAACATTGGTATTTTTATTTTAATACATACGTTTATATTAAAGAATTACAACGAATTTTCTACGGATTTATAATATGCTTTTTAATCCTTTAGTGAAAAATTTCCGGTTACAATTAGCTTATTTTAATTTTAGTTAATAAAAACTACACGATTTTTTTTCGATATCATTTAGGCTTTTAAGGATAATTATTTTATTTTAAGAGGTTATTAACTTTATAAATAAATTTCATCGCCTAATAAAAAGAATTTTAAATAATTTAATACCTGATATAATCATTTTATTACTTCATAATGTTAATAGTAAAGGGCCGAAAACAAGATATAATAACGAATTTTCCTTAAAAAATACAAAATTTTATTTATAAACATATCGCTAATATAAATAAACCTCCTTTAATTATAAGGGCATTAATATTGCGATTGAAATAAAGGAATCTTAATAATGTTTAAAGGATTCCCGTTATAATCGGTTTTATTTGCGGGTTAACTGATCGTCGACCCGATATTATTAAGATAATAAAAGTTTTGAGATTAAGCCGTAAAAAAACGTTTCGGAGATTAAAGCGTTATTAAGTATTACCGTTTATTACCGAATTCTTATTACGTATTAGGCTATAAAAATAAAACTTTTTACGAGTTTATTTTGAAAAAAAAACATATTTTATTAAAGGGTTTAATTAAAATTTTATATTAAGAAACTTTAAAAAAGTTTATAATAATTATAATTTATATTACCTTAAATTATAATTTTACTATGAGAAAAGTTTTTATAAGGACTAACGTAAATAAGAACGTTTTTGTAAGGTTGATCTAGGTTCAAGCCTTATTTTTCAGGCTAAGCCAAATATACAGAAAATTATTACACATATAATCCACACGATAGATAATTATACCCAATATCTTCGAATACGATAACTGCTTAATGGTTTTTACGGGTAAGTTTTAAACTTTAATATTTTAAAGCAAGATTTAATCGTATACCGGGTTTTATTCTTAAGAAAAAAAGTTAAAAAGGTGGGTAAGTTTCTTAAATTCATCATATTATCGCTAAGGTTTATCGTTAAGGTTTGCTGACGGGCATAAGGTTTATCAGGGTCGAAACTTATCGGAAACCACGATTCTGCTTTAGAGTAAGGTTTTACGGGACTGAGGTATATAATATATCTTAACCGTAAAAACCATTAATTAGTTGTCGTATTCGAAAATATTAGCTATAATATGTATCGTATAGATTATATGTATAATAATTTTCTATATATTAGGCTCAGCCTAGAAAATAAGGCTTGAACCTAGATCAGCTTTATCAAAAGGCCATAACCTTTAATATAATTAAAGTAAGAGAAAATCTTAAATTATTTTTAAAAATAAAAAAAGCATTACGGAAAGTTAAACATTTGAACGATTATAATGCTTTATATGCAATTTTCCAGGCTGAGCTAAATATATAGAAAATTATTATATATATAATCCATACAATACATATTATAGCTAATATCTTCGAATACGATAACCGATTAATAGTTTTCACGGCTAAGGTAGATTGATAACGTTAAATAAATTAATACAAAATTTGGGAATATTAATATGGAATAATGAAATAATTTTTACCTTTTAAAGAATTTTTTATTTTACTGTCATTAATATAAAAGTTTTATTTCGGTTTTATTATTAATATAAATTAAAATACCGTGAAGTTTTAATTACGGACGGTACCTTTAAATGGGTTATTAATATTTATATTATATAAAATTTTCTTATTAAATAAACCGACTTATTAATAATGTCTTATTATTTAGAGTTAAATATATAGCATCATTCTATATGAAGTTTTACAGTTTACTTAAAATCAACTTATTAAATAAAATTCTTAAGTATCTTTTAACCCTTTTTCGTTTGGTTTTAATTTTCTTTCCTATATTAATATAACCTATATATTAATAAACTCTTTTATAGTATCGGGACTTAAAACTTTACTCGTTTTAGACGTAATATCCGTGTTTAATCATTTTTAGGAAATATTATTCGCACCGTATAATAATACCGAATATTTAAACCCCGCGAATAGATATTTCTTGCCGCGTTTTTATGTATAAATTGTATATTAATCGTTCTTATAATGCGGTAAATTAAAAACATTATAAAACAATTATAAAATAAATACTTTATCTAATTCGGTCCGATTTATAAATTCTAAACCCTTTTTCGTATTATTTATAAGATAGGTGGTTTGTATGTTTTTTAATACGAAATCTTATTTGTAACGTAAATTTTTAATAATGTTACCGACATTATTTCATTAATAATAAGGCTTTTTTTAAGTATTATAGGTTCAATTTAATATTAAATGTTAAGGTAGTTTTAAGATTTTAATTTTGTTTTTAATATAACGTAATATTATATATTTAGTACATAAAATGTGTGTGTAACATATATTTTTTTAAGGTTCATTATACAAGAAGTTTATCTAAATAGTACAACTTTTTAAATTATAATAAAGCCGTAAAGTATGCTATGATACTGATTAAATTTAATAACAATTTGATATATTAAAATATATAACGTCTTATGTAAGCTAACCAGGTATATAAACAAGCGAACTAGATTTAGCACCTCGTAATAATTTATCATAAAAATATAATAATAATATATCATATCAATTAATATTAATAAGCTCCTTTTAATTAAACGTATTTATAACTATTTTATAAGTATCTGTATTATATCGGGGCTCGCCGTATATATTATATTTGGTTTCTTAGTTTTAACCTTTTTACGACGATTACGTCCAGCCGTTACTAGCAGTATTTTTTTACTACCCCATTGTTTTTCGGGTTAAAAAATTAGCCCTTTTATATAATAAATATTCCTCCTTTTTCAAAACGTCTATTTTTCATTTCCGACGCTTATTTAAGTTATACCCTGTTACGTATAATGAAACCTGTGTTTTTTTATAAAAACAGGGGGCTTTATATTAAAGGAATATGTAACTTTGTATTATAGAATTAAGTGATTTAAATGTTCTTGTCGGCAAGATAACTTAATAAAATTCTTTTTTTAAATAACAATTTTACTTTATTACTTTACGGATGTTGCTAAGGATCTTCGCAGGCATGAGAATAATAGCGGCGAAAGTTATCAAAAAACCGGTCGGCCTAAATTTAATTAAAATTTTCGGTTTAAAAAAAATTATATTCGAATAGAATAAGGCCAACTTTTGCGAATCCTGACTTAATATTATCGGACGTTATAACGGCTCTAAAGGTATCGTAAAAGGCAGTAAAGAAAGTTATAATATATACGAATGACATGAAAGTTATGAAGCGTAATAATGTCGTAGTTAACGTGATATTTTTCAAGTTTTATTAAATAATAGTTCTCGTAATTATTAAGTATCCAAAACGTTTCGAATGTTTCATATATTTTCAAATATTTTTATTAGGACATTAGATTTCTTCTACACTTACTTTATTTACTATTTAACTATTATTATTTAATACGAGGTTTTAATCGGTTGCTAGTAATAAACCATTACGGTATTAAAACCTAAAGTAACTTTTCTTATTATAATAATAAATGTCCTAATGGCTCAGTAGTTACGAGCCTGGGTGTCTTTTTCTCGCGCCTGCTGCAGGCTTAGGCAACATACAGCTTGCGACAGACAGCTGGTGATTCCAGCGTGGGACAACTTACTTTACTAAAATCAGGCCCCATTTCTAAGGCTGGGGCTACGCCTGCGGCGCAGCCGTAGCTAACGCTTTTAATCAAGAAGTAGCGGCAGAGGTCAGATATATCAATAAAACCTTAAAAATAAGGCGAGACAGCAATCTAGAATTTTTTTCCCTCCGTTTTACATGTTCTTTTATAAATTGCTAAGAATTATTATATTTAAAATTTTCGAAAATAACTTTTAACGTTATCCGTTTTATAACTACCAAAAACTAATATAATACTAAAATCTATATCTTTCCATATACATTTATTCTTAATTAACACGATATTAATATTATGCGCTTAAAGAAATAGCTGAAAATCTTGTTTTGTACATATTATAACCTTTTACTGCTCTTAAACTAGTTGATAATAATATAACCTTGTAAATCAAAACAATAATACATAAAGCTTAAAATCGTTTATAACAAACCCCGAAATAAATCTTTTCTTACTTAGCCGAATATAAAATGTAAGTGGCGTATTAAAAGGTTTAAGATAAATACCTTACTTTCGAATACCTAAATTGTTAAAACAAAACCATTATTTTTATCCGGTAGCTTTCCCTGTTTCTTGCTGATATAAAGGTAATTGATTTATACGCTAACGTTAAATATACGGCTGATAACTTTACGGAAACTATACGCTATTATTCGCCTTATATATTAAAGTGAGATATTTAACGGATAAGGTTATATTTATTAAAAGGAATAGATAAATAGAGTATATAATTTAACCCTCGGAGAACTTAATATTTATCTCGTTATTAAGGTAAGTTTTAGTAAGTTTTATTTATTTATTTAACTCTTTTTTAAATAATACTCTTAATTATTCTTTAAATCGTACTTAAAAAATCAAGTAAGCAGAAAGAGACGAACTTCTTTATTAATAGTATTATTCTTAAGGTTTACTGCAGCCAGCTGGCATAAGGTTCATCAGAGTCGAAGCTTATCGGCAACCACGCATTCTGCTTCAGAGTAAGGTTCTATGGGACTAAGGTATATAATCTATCTTAACCGTAAAAACCATTGATCAGTTATCGTGTTCGAAGATACTTTGTATAGTATCTATCGTATGGATTATATGTATAATAATTTTCTGTATATTTGGCTCAGCCTGGAAAATAAGGCTTGAACCTATATCAACCTTGCATTTAAATACGGTTATAAGGTAAAGCTCCGGCGTATTCATATTAATTACCCTAACATTAATAATATTATGTTTTTATAATTAAAAGTTAACTAACATCTGACTTAAAAGTATTTAAATTTTCTGCTAATTGACGTATGCGAATTATTAAATAATATCCTTTTAACTTTACTTAAAAACTTACACATTATTTTAAAATTATTATTTATGTTAATAGTAGCACGAAACTTATAAGTATGCGTAATTATTTAGTTGAGATTATAATAAATTAGGGATATTCGTCGAAAGTTAAAAAGAATTATTCAATTTTATAATTCCGAAATACCCTTTAGAAACTAGGCTTACGTATACGGCAAGCTAAAACAGCCCGATACCTTTTCCCGTATCATAATATTTCCCGTCGTGTTTGAATTTAGTTTAAATATTCCGGATATTAGTCGAATAACATAATAAAAAATACCGAAACGTCTGTTTATAAATGTTTTATAATAACGATTTAATCGAACGGTTCGTAATTATAAGTAATTAAATATAATTAGTTATAAATAAATCATATCGTTTATGTTTTATTAAACATTTGATATATTTAAAACTATATTATTTATTACAAATTTGGCAAAACAAAAAGTTAAAAAATTAAAAATTCTACAGATCCGAGAACTTAAGAACCGTTTTATTTATCAGAATATAAAGATTATAATAAAAATGAACGTAACGGATTTAGATAAAAGACGATAAGTTATTTGTCGCAAATAATCCCGATCAGGACGAGATAATTATCAAATCTTAATCTTATCTTTCCGTTAACTAAAATACTACCTATATCATTCAAAGTAACCGTGAAAACCATTGATCAGTCGTCGTGTTCGAAGATACTGGGTATAATATCTATCGGGTGGATTATATGTGTAATGATTTTCTGTGTATTTGGCTGAGCCTGGACAATAAGGCTTGAACCTAGATCAACCTTGCATATTTTAAAAATATGTAATCCGCGTTTCTGTTACTTTAAAATGAAATTACGAAATAATATATAGCTTTATTTGTTTTCTTTCGTTATATTAAGATACAACTGTAAATTAAGCAATTGAAAATTACCGATTACCAAATCAAAAATTTAAAAATTATAAATCTAACAATTATATATTATTTAGAAACACGTATAATTCAGACCGTTTGACGTTTTCGAATATATATTAATAAGTATATATTATATAAACATAATTCTTATAATATTAAATAAATAAAAAATCAGTTATTATACTTAACTTTTTTACGGTTGAATACATACATGTAAAGATTAAAGTTATGAATATCGTAACATATTTAATACCAGTACCGAAAATTTACTAATTATTTATTATATTTAATATTCCGTATATTTATGTTAAGTTAATTAGTTTTAAAAAGTTACTACTATAGAAATCCAAACAAAAATTTAATAACGTCCGTAATAAATTTTAGAAAATAATATTTATTGCTACGGAAAGATAAACTTATAAAACGTAAAATTTTTTGATTTATTATAAAACCGTGATCTTAAATATTTATATTTAAATTTAAGTTTTTTAAAAAAAAGAATTTGATGCCAGAATAATTATGTATATAATACGAAAATAAGCTTACTTATCCTAACTAAAAATTCTTTATATCATTTATTTATCAGCATAATTAATTTTCCTTGTTAAGGAGTTAACTGGAACTAAAGTACCTTTAAAATATCTAATACGAAGTTCGAAAAAGAAACTTGGAAAAATAAAAACCTTTTTTTTAATTCCGTATTCGAAAATTTAAAAAGTTATAAATTAAATTTCTTTATTCCTAATACCGCAAAGTTACACTTCATAACGTGTACTATTTAAATTCGTTAATTTCCTTAGTTTATAATAATATATATTTAATACGGATTAAAAGTTTAATGTTTATCTAATATTTAACAACTTTAAAATTTGTAAAATAACGAATATAATAATATTGTTTGGCCGTTTTATGTAACCAATCTATATTAACGTAAAATGGATATCGTTTCGGATTTTAAAGTAACGGTAATATTTCGCAAAATTTAAGTAAATAAAACATTATATTATTAACGTTTTATGTTTTGACGAATTTAAAATGTACCGTTAAAACCGCGAAAAGGTATGACGTTACGTTGTAATCTTTTAATAAGCCTTATTTATTAATAACCGGTACCCCGTTTTGAAACAGAACGCGTTTTTTATTATCCGCCCTAATTAAAATTAACCGGATTTCGTTTTTTAATTTTCGATTTAATATTACGGTTATTATTATCGTTAAATAAATACCGTTTACATTTAACGAATAATTTTCTAACCTTACCAGTAATTATTATTTCGGCTTTATTTCCCGATATATTATTCCTTACGGTAAATTACGTATTATTACCTTTGGATAATACCGGCGATTTCGGTAATGACATAAAAATAAACGAAATAAACGAATAGGAATACGGTAACGAAGAGGGTTTTAATAAATTAAACATATTAAAAATGTTTAAAAGTTTTAAACTAACGTTATAAATAAAAGGAACGAAACGGGTTTTGAATTAAGATTAATTATTATATTCCGGTTTATACATACGGATATAAACGTCGCGATAATCGGGGTCGTAGTTCCGAACCGTAAAGACGTATAAACCGTACAATAAGTTCATATTTGAAATATTATATCACCGTTAAACTTTTTTATTTAAACCGGACTGTTATAATTAATAAACGTTAATTAAGACGGGACGCGGTTTATGACAATTACGTAAGTTGTTTCTGATATTTATGAACCTTATAACGCGGTTATAAGTCGTAATTTATGGAAAACGGTTCGAAATATAGAAATACGGTACCGGTATTTTTGATTTAAGCGAATTTTATCGGTTACGGAAAATCTTTTATTTTTTTATAATAGAAAAATACGAGCTTTCTGTACATTAGATATCAGGTTAAAAAAACACATTTCTTTTAAAGCTTTTCAATATTATTATTTAACGAATTGGGAAACCCCCTTATCTAATTCGAATATATTTTGAATCTAAGAAACGGGCTTTAATTTTAAATAATTTATTCGGAAACGTATTAATTTCAACACGTTTAAATATACTAAAGATAAACGTTTACTTTATTCGTTTATTACGGGAAGGAAATAACTGTATAAAAAACAACTCAATTATTTATTGTTTATACCGTATTTCGAATAGTTTCTAAATAAGTACCTTTAATAAACCAATTGTTTAATCATTTTTATCCGGATTTTCTCGTATTCAAAAGTTCGGATATATAAATAAAAGTAACGCTATAAAAGTTATAAGAAAGTCCAGTAGTAATAAACTTATTATAAACCTTTTTTAATATATTTCGGTTTAAAAAAGCAATATATTAAAAGTATTTTACATATGTCTTTACCGTTAAATAGTATATAATAATAAGGCCTTAGTTCGTCCTGTTTTATAATTTAAAATTAATTTATTAAAAAGTTTTAAGGATAACGCGAGTAATATCTTAACCAGCCGAAAAATAACATTAGGATTCGACGACTATCTCGATTATTTACGGTAGATAACTTCTCGGTTTTTTTTCATCCCAACACGCGATATTGATTTTTATTACGACCTTTTTATTTTAATAACTATTAAGGATCTTACCGGGCCTGGAGATATATTATTATTTAATTAGTTTTATAATAAATGGTTGGGTTTTATGTTTATTAAGTACGTCATAAAAATAAAACATTATAACTTATTATAATTACTTATATTTAATTGCTTATAGTTACGACTTATTCGGTAATTTTATTAGTATATTATTTCACTAATATCCGCAATATTTATACTTAATTTAATAGCGATAGTAAATATTACGATATGGAGAAACCACAAAGCATTTTTGAAATATGCTATATATAAATTTGGTTTCCGTAAGGCATTTCGGATTAAAAAAATTAATAACCCTTTTTATAACTGTCAATAAATATTTCTGGTTTATTATAATTTTAATCAAATAATATCAGGGATTTATAGGTTTTATTTTATTTTTAACATAAATGATAAGGTTTATAATAAAACGTAAGTTTTTAAGTTAAATGACGGGTTTTTAAAAGAAAAGTTAAACCTATTAATTAATAAAAAGTGCAAATAAGCTTAATTCGAATGTTGAATGTTAAAAGATAAATACCGGTTTCGGGATAATTAATAGTAAAACCGCGGAGCCTTATTGTGTAAATATACCTAACTAAATTTCCGGCGTTATGAAATTTTTATATTGCGGATTTTTTTGATAATACCGTTAATAGTTATTATATATTCAAATCAATATACGTAAATAAGACAAATAAAAGGTAAGTTAGAAATATGAATATAATTTAGCCAGGAATCATTTTTGTCCGATAATAAATACATTTCGTTAATAATAAGTAGATTATGTTATCGTTCGAATAGAGGATTCGATATATAAATTAAAATTAATCGCTTAAAAATAGTTTACGATCAAAGAATAATTTAATTATATTGTTTAATACTTATGCACTTAAATATTCTTGAATCGAATTTTTTCGTTTCTGCAGATATTAAGAATAAAAATAAAATAAATATTATTAACCTCAAAGTTGGTTATTTTCGGCTAACTTAATTAAATATACAATTTAAATAATAATAAAATTTTCTTTGAAAAGTTTAAAGAAATCTTTTTTTACTGTAATAACGAAAAATATATCAAGCTTTCCGAAAATTAAATTACATATTATATTTACTTATCCTTTCCGTAAATATGGCCTTACTTATTAAATATAGGACTTAGTATAAGGCGAATAAACCAACGCCATAAATATTTTTTTAAATTCTCGGCCGTATATTTACTGCTAACGTATAAGTAAATTACGTTTATATTAATAAAAACCCACTAAGAATATCGCGTAAAAATAAACATTTCGTTTTAAAATATTTATCTTAAACCTTTTAATATGTCGCCCGTATTGGGCTAATTAAGAAAAGAATATAATTCGGAACTTATTATAAACGATCCTGAGCCAAATATACAGAAAATTATTATATATATAATCCATACGATAGATACTATACCCAGCATCTTCGAATACGATAACTGATTAATGGTTTTTACGGTTAAGATAGATTGTATACTTTAGTTCCATAAAACCTTACTCTGAAGCAGAACCTTACTTTAAAGCAGACTGATACGTGGTTGCCGATAAGCTTCGACTCTGATAAACCTTATACTAGCTGGCTGCAGTAAACTTTAAGGATAAACCTTAAGAATAAACCTTAAGAATAAACCTTAAGAATAAACCTTAAGAATAAACCTTAAGTATAAACTTTAACGATAAACCTTAAGGGTGAACCTTAAATACGCATAAAAGGCTATACGAGCCCTCGCCAGTTTTGAACGTTTTTACGGCACCTTTTCGAATTATCTTCATTAAGATAGCTGAATTACCATTTATTAAGATAGCTAAACATGCCGCGTAATTCCGAATACATAATACTGGTAATCCCCAACCGTAAGATTTCCAAAAAGATCTTTTTTTTACGGTACAAAATCCCTATAAGGTTACCGGACGCGTCAAATTCATTAATATTATTATCGAACCAGAAAATTTATTCCTAAAAAAATATTTTCAGTTTTTAATTTTCGGCTGTAATTTAATTCGCAAAAATTATATTAATAAATCTTTAACGGAACTTATACCGAATAATATGGAAATTATGGAAATGTTATTAATAAAGCTGAATAAAAAATTTAAAACCGGTTCGAAAATTTCGAAATTTAGGTTTTGGAATAATATAAACTGAAGAATTACGAACGATGGTTTACCCGGCTGTTCCGGATTACGAAAAATCTCCAGAATTCCGACAAGAATCGGCATAGATAGGAGCTGGTTTTGCGAAAGGGATGGGTTTTAATAAAACATAGGAATTAAGGTAACAATCTATCATTTTAGCTAATTATATATACGGTCACTTCTTCTCGAAGGAGAATATAAAACCATAAGAATTTGATTTATATATTAAGTTTTTACAAATTATAAAGTAATGTTTAATTAAAATTATCCTTAAATATTTCGCATTAACAAAAATTTAAAATCTATATAAAACTGCTTAAAACGAACCCGAAAAATCGTAACTTGATATTACGACTTATTTTAAGGTTTTGTATTTTTATGGAACTTTTTCTAAAACAAGGTTAGTTGATGTACTGACTATTGCAGCTATTTCTTAATTAAAAGCGCCACCTACGGCTGCGCCACAGGCGCAGCCCCAACCTTAAAATTGGGGCCTGATCTCGATATGGTAAATTATAGAGAAAAAACTCTTTTTGATTTTTGCGACGTGCTTAAAGCCATTATACGCCCGATAAGATCTAATCCGGATCGAGAAAACCAGATTTGGTTTATTTAATCATAATAACATGTTTTTCGGATGAAAAAGTCCTTTGAATATACTTATACTAACCGTTTCCCCCTTTATTTCCATTGATTCTATTCATCTTTCACTTACGAAAACCTTTTAAAATATCCATAAAGTAAAAAGGTAGGAACGTTACTTTTAAATACGGTTTAGAAATTATTGAGGTAACTTGCGAACAAGACTAATCAAATAGGTTAATGTTTTACCTAAATGTTGCCTAAGGGTTTAATATAAAGTTACTTTCCTTAAATAAACGGTCGCCTAATTACGTAACATTAAATACGTCTTTAACAAACGACGAAACCTCAAAAATAAACGATTTTTAAAAAAGGAAATATATATTTTAAAAGAAGTTATGTTTTATTAAGACAAAAGGAAGGTTGTAATGGAAAAATAACTAATAACCGCTAAAAGTAAACACTTTAAAAATGTTGAATCGAGGGACCGGAAATAGAATAGCTACGGCAACTCCGGATATAATACCCGTACTTATAAGGAAATTATAAATACGTTTAACGAAAACCAAAAATTCGATAAGTTAAAATTAATCAAATGTATTATAATTAAATTTTTCGGATTTACTATCGCGGAGTGCTTAAAAAAGTTAACGACTTGAGTATATGAACAACTTGCTTATACTGTATGTTGTAATTTCATATTATTTAAATAATTAAAAGAAACATATTAGAAATAAAATAATTAAGGCATTAATAATTATATTCCAAATTATTATAATTAAACCATTATTACGTTAACCAGCGTAATAATTATAGTTTTTTGTTTTTAGTTAATTTATAATTATTAAAAAACTGTAACGTGCCACATAAATAAGTGGGACATATAAATAAGCGGGACCCTTTTTTCAGCCGTTCTAGCTATTTATCTTTAATCGTCCATTATTTAATACTAATATTATGGAACGCCTAACAGAAAAGCGAGAATAAACCTAGGAATTTAAGCTAAAAAACGAAACCCGGAATTTAGTTATAAAAAGCTTAATTCTATTTATAAAGTTCCATATAGTACCTTAAAAGCGCGATTTAAGGGTAAATACGCCCGAACCGATATTACCTTTCCTTTGCAGAAATTAACGCCGACCGTAAGAAATTCGATCATAGACCGAATCTTTATCTTAATTACGTAAGTATTTCCTATCCGGCTTTAGTACGTTAAAGACACGGTTAATATATTATTAACTTAACGCGTTATAAAATACGTTAAGGTTAACTGGGTGTCGAATTTTATTTATTAAATAGCAAAAAAAGCTTTAAAAGCCTTTAAATCGGAAAGATCTTTATTAACGGCTTTTAAACGAAAATTCAAATATATTTCGCAAATGGCTCGAATTTATTCAGGTTATAATTACGAAAAACGACATCGTAAAAAAGGATGTTTATAAATTTAACGAAATTGAATTTTTAAATCTTTTTTTATAATAACAGATATAATAGTAAAAACTTTCGAATGAGTTTAGTAAGGGAATAAAGAATAAGTTATAATTATTTAAGTTATTAATTCTTAAAATTTGGCTATACTCCTACTTATTATGGGAAAGAAAAAATATTTTCAGGCTTAATATTACGATAATTAATTACTAGTAGCGGCTTAAAAGATCGCATGAGGTAATAATAGTTAGATAATAGGTAAATTAGTTTTGAAATAGATTTAATATTTTAATAAATATATTCGGACGATTATAACAGGTTCGAAATATGTTGTTATTCTTTAACGGTTACGGAAGGTATTTTTCGATAAAATTCGAAAAATATAACGCGAATTATGATATTATTACGCTTTATATACCCGCGTATTTTTTTCGGCTTTAACCTTTTAACGTATCTTAAAAGATTTTATTTTAAAATACGTTTATTTGCGGTATATCGAATATTTAATACGACGTTATTATATTTATATTTGTAAAGAAGATGTTTTTCGCCGGCTTTTACGACGCGTTTAAAGTTACTATAACATCCGATAATATTAAATTTAGATTGGCGAAAGCTGGCCGTATTTTATATAGTTTTAATAGCGTCCTTTCCGAAATCGAAATCTTTCTAGTTATACCTGCGCCGACCGTTTTCCTGTTAATTTCGGCCGGTTTTATTTTTTTTTCCCCGTAATGATTTTTAAAAGGTATTCGTAAAGTAATAGAATAAAAACGATATTTATAAAGGGAGATTAGAAATTATTAGGGTGATTTGTCGATAAGATTATTAAAGGTAAAATTTTGTATAATAAAAGATTACATATTATTATAATATAGAGCCTTTTTTTCCGAAAAGAAAACGTTTCATTATGTTATCATTAAGTTCTTTGAATTTATTATTACGGAGTGCCAAAAAAGTGTCCCGTTTACTGGTATATCCCGCTTACTTATATGGCACGTTAAATTATTAGATTTTATATAAATCTTATGTAAGATTAATATGGGTTCAAGCCTTATTTTCCAGGCTGAGCCAAATACATAAAAAATCATTACATATATAATCCATACGATAAATATTTTACCCAGTATCTTCGAACATAATAACTGATTAATAGTTTTTACGGTTAAGATAGATTATATACCTCAGTCCCATAAAACCTCACTTTGAAGCAGAACCTCATTCTAAAGCAGAACCTCAATCTGAAGCAGACTAATGCGTGGTTGCCGATAAGCTTCGACTCGATGAACCTTATGCCAGCTGGCTGCAGTAAACCTTACAGATAAACCTTATCCGCTAAATTATAAGCTTAAAATTTTTTAATTTTTAATATTAGTATGAAAATCTTAAAGGTTTTAATTTTCATTTATATTAACGGTAATTAAAATTTTTTTCCTTATATTACACTTAAAATAAGGTGTGATTATAATTTGTTATTCTTTACCTTTAAGTACTTATTTGCATAATTATACTTTTAGTATTTTGCGTTATTTAAATTCAGCCGTAGTAAATAAAAATGGTTAGTTAACCTTTTAATAAACATTATTTTATAATGTATTTAAGTGTTTATTTATTAGTATTAACTGATTTAATTTTTACATTATAATTTAAAAAAATTTAAAGTTTTTAAAGTTTCTGCTTATAGTTTTATTATGTTAAAAATAGTATTTATATAACGATATAAAAAGCTTTTTGCATTTACTGATATATGTGCTTAACTTCAAGATTGCTAATAATAATAAAATTAATTTTTCTTTAATGATAGTTTGTTCCTCGTTTTTTTTACAAGGGAAATAAAAGAATATATTACGGTGAGAGAAACTAACTTGCTTTTATACTACAGTTTTATATAATTTTAAAGATTGTACTATATGTACACCCTATAATGCTCAGGTTTCTTATAGTTACTAGCTTACTATATAAAGCCAGTTTCAGTTAAGTTACTAACTAAATATAAACTTTAACTTATTATTTGTAATTTAACCATTAGTAACTAAGTTATAACCCTTACGTTAAGGAATATAACTAATTAATTCGTTATCCAAAATATTAAAATAATACTATATTATATAATGCTTATTACTCTTTATAAAAGATGACTACCTATAATTATCGGTACTATTTAATACCTGAATTACGTTATTTAGGACCTGAAATAATTATTTCGTTCTGGCTTTATATAAAACGAAGTTTATTTAAAATTTTATAACCATTAAATATGAAATAAATAGTAAAACAAGACCGGAAAAATAAAAACGGTACAAATTACGAAAGAAAATATCCAAAGTTCAAAAAAGGAGAATTATTAATTTTATAGATCGTAAAATAAAGGTTAAGGCTCTATATTAGATTTGTTAAGCATATATGTATTACGTTTTATTTAAAGTATTTAGGTTAATAATTAAAAGCACAATATTTCAATTAGAACGTTTAGAAACTTTGGAAAAAATGTTAGGTAGTTAAAATAAGCGTTTTCTATAAAAACGCGGACATGATATAAAGTATTGTAAAAATATTAATGTCGGATCATCTTTTAATTACCTAAGGTTAATTTTAAACTTTAACCGGTGATGTTATATACCTACCTACGTTTAAAATAAAACGCTTAAGCGGTAGAATCTGCAAAAATAATTACAATATAAAGCAATGTTAAGTTACCCGCAGTTTCATTGATTTATATATTTAAAGCGGTAATAACTTAATATAACCGAAACCTTATATATATCCTTTTTAATAAACTTTAAATCATGTTTACTATGTTTATTTGTTATATGGAAAGGGTAATATAATAAGTAATAAGGGTATAGTGTCTATCGCGTGGACTATATATATTTGGCTCAGCCTGGAAAATAAGGCTTGAACCTAGATCAACCTTGCATAATAAGTAATAAAAGTTTTAAAGAACTTAGTTATAAATTTATAAATTATATACCTTACGTTATAGTAATTTTAACTATTAAAAAATATTTAATTTTTATACTATAAAGTAAAGTTCTATCGGTTACTAACTGAATTGTAATCTTAGATCTAGAAAAATTTAGTTAATAAAGTTATTATATTTGCAAATGAATAGTTTAAAGAAAAAGTTATTTTCTCTGGTAATATTACAAAACGTTAACAACTTATTTTAAGTTACTAACAACATATAAGAAAAGTTATTCGGATAAATGTACATATTTAATTAAAACAAAATTTTGTTGAACATTTACAGATAAAAGAAAAACAATAAGGGAAATAGAATGGCTTAGCTCCGGTTAAAACTTTTTTAGAAATATAATATAAATGTTTAAAAAATCCGGAGTGCATAAAATAGCGTTTTTTTCATGAAATATTACTTGTTTTTATATAACTGTTTTATTAGAACTATTGTCATCCCCTTGAATTATTACCGTTATTGCCGTTTACTTTTATAGTTATCAAGATTAAAACGCCGACAAAAAAAATTATAAACTCAAGGTTTTATCACCTTATTTAACTCAAGATAATAATAAAAACGTGAATATTTTACGGATAAAAACCTAGATTTTCCATACGTTCCGTGTCGAAAATATAATTATCGGTATATGGATAAAACATAAAAGGCTATTTTTAACATGAAACGTTTAATTTACGTTATTAATGCGATCAATACTTAGCCAGTAAGTTTAAAAAACAAAACTCCAAAATACGCGCTGCCACAATCGGATCGGTTTTCATATATTAAGAATAGATATATTATCTAAATCATGAAACCAGATGTACGATTGGAATATTGTGTTACCGTCGTAAATTAAAAAGAAAGAAATACATATGTATTAAGAAATAACTTTTATAACCGAAAAGATTTATTTGTAAACTGTTAAAAGCTAATATTAAAATCTTTAATTTAATTATTCCCTTTCGAAAAGCTTCATATACATATAACTTTAAGAAATATAACTGGGTCTAAAGATATAAATGCCGTTTCGTTAATTTAAATAATTAAATAATTCAAACCCTTTATAAAGATACATAAAGCCCCCATAAAGTCGCCGGACGGGCCAAAACTATTAATAATACTGCCGTTTAATAAAGCACAATATAAAACCTTCTTATAATATATTATGGCAAATTAGGGAAAAATCATAACATATATAAAGATGTAAATATTATAAAGTTGTATTTCGATACGATATGTATTAACTCCGGCATTGTTTTCCGTACCTTTTCCTTAGTTACTTATATTTCCTCTTTACATGTTACTTTACGTGATAAATTATTATTAATTCCCATTACGTAAATACTCGACAAGCTTATAAGATTATAAAGACGTAATAAAATAAGCTTTATTCATATATAAATAAAAGCGAAATTCGCCTACCGTTGTTTACATACTAACGTATATTTCACGTATAATAACATTTAAACAATACTTAAAGAAACATTTAAAAGCTTTAATTATATATATATCTTATAAGATTTTAGTATAAAAGATTTCTGAAACTGATATAATATCCCAGTTACGCCGAAAAGAAAACCCGTAATATTAAGCAACCAGAACCTCGTATTTTTATACTTCGGATATCTTAAAAAGGAAAATTTAAAAGCCGTAACCGGAAATACCGGTAAACCATTATTCGGGATATTTCATAATAAACGATATATTTAAATGTCTGGTAAAGTTATAAGATTAAAATAAATTATAATTACCGATGTCCCTTATAAAGACGTAACGACCTATACGATAAATTCTCGAAAATGCTAATTATAACCTTAAATTGGTTATCTTTTAAAAAACTCATTATTGTAAATATTCTTAATCAAAAAGTAATGATATAGGTAGCAAAGTTTAAAACGTAATAGCCAAAAGTCGATTTCAAAAAATATTATTTATACATATGAACAAGAACAAGATTATAAAACATAAAAACTCCAGATTTCTTATAAAACTGGGATGTTAAATATTTCGAATTAAAATTTTTAAAAAGAGGGGATACCGGGAAAATTATATATATAATATGAAAATAAAATTTCCGACGTTAATTGCAAGGTTGATCTAGGTTCAAGCCTTATTTCCCAGGCTGAGCGAAATATACAGAAAATCATTACACATATAATCCACACGATAGATACTATACCCAGTATCTTCGAACACGATGACTGATCAATGGTTTTCACGGTTAAGATAGATTGTATACCTCAGTCCGATAGAACCTCACTCTGAAGCAGACTGATGCGTGGTTGCTGATAAGCGTCGACTCTGATGAACCTTATGCCAGCTGGCTGCAGTAAACCTTAAGCATAAACCTTAAGAATAAACCTTAAGAATAAACCTTAATATTTTTAAAATATAAAAATACGTTTTTTATTAACGTTCTATAAGTTATAGATAAATATATATATTATTAAGGCCCATGATATCTATTTAAATATTACTTTAATATTATTATAAGATATACGTTAAGGATTATATAACGGTGAGTAAATTATGTTGATATATATAATATTTATATTAATAAATCTTGTTATACTAAGCTTTCAACATATTATAATATTACAGGATACTTCCGTAACGAAAATTAATAATAATTTATTAACTGGGTCGGGTTTGGAAAGGAAATACAATAACCTTAAACGGTATAAATAACTAAAGAAGAAAAAAGGGTAATTATGTCCGTATGTAATAACCAGGTCATAACGTTAAAAACTGCTCCTACACCTTCACAAATCTCCCCAGTATTTAAAATTGAATAAAAACTAAATATACAAAGTTAAGGGCAAAAAGAATAAAAAAGGAGATGAAAGGATAAAGATAAACCTGTAACCCCTACTTCAACCCTTCCAAAACGGGATAAAGGAAAGGAGAGTTAAGATAACCTCTTAATAGGAACTTTTTTTAAAAAGGATTATGATACAGATCAAGTTAGCGTTCTTAGTAAAAACCGAAAATCGGCTAAAAAAGGCTTAAGAAAAGTTTAAAAGCCTTTATATCTATTTAGAAATCAGGAACTTCAAATTAATTAAAACCTCCTACGTCAAATACAACTTTTAAAAAGTTACTAAAACTCCGAAAACAGCTAATATAGCCGATATAACTAATACAGGTATTATAACAAATAATACGGAATATAATAATTATCTAACCCCTAAGTAACAAATGGAAATCGACTATTATCTACCTAATATAAATACGAACGAGCTAGATATTCCCGTAAGGAACCTATATAACGATCATACATATATAAGTAACCAAGAATTAATATGTACGACGTTTAATAAGTTTAAAAAGCCAAAAAGGCTGGATCTTCTACCTACTAACGGAGCTATATTGCATACCATAACTAAAAATGTTTTCCTTTTTGACCTAAACCGCATACATACAATCGTTAAAAGGGAAATGCAAACTTACTTACTCTTAAAAAAGTAGGTAAATTAAATTTTACACACCTAAATTCGGATATAATATAAAGCTTAAAAGGGGTCTATTATACACCTACAATAGGTATTAATTTTTTTCCATTACCACTTTACCGGGTACATGTACCTTAATAAGCGAAAATATTAAATTTAAATTATATTCGAAGGAAGATTACCGCTTAAAAACAAAACAATACTATAAAAATGAGATATATAATATGCCTATTCAACTCTTATATAATAAATTAAGTGGCAGTATCTTGGCTTTAAATGATAGAGTTATAAATAAATAACCAACTGATATACTGGCATAATAAGATGGGTTACTTATCCTTTAAGCCAGGGTTATGGTTATCGCTTATAACTTTTAGTTAATTTGTTGTTCCTAATTATTATTCTTTTAGTCGGGGGTATAACTTAATTTTAATTAACGTTAATTACTTTATTCGCTAGGTTATAACCTCAATGCATTTAGAATTTTAACAATATTATGAATACAAAAAAGGTTTTGTTTTCTAACAGTGTTCGAAGATAATGGGTATAGTATCTATCGTGTGGATTATATGTGTAATGATTATCTGTGTATTGGGCCAGCCTGGAAACTAAGGCGAGAACCTTGATCAACATTTCATTTTCTAACAGTTAGCTATTTTTGCTTTTTCAGGTTAACCGTAATAATTAAAATATATTATGGATCCTTATATTGAACTTCGGCACGTGATATACTTATAATAAGTTTTTATTTAGGCTTAATTAATTCATTTCCATAATTATAACCTTAAGAAATGTGCATTTTTAAACTCTCTGCTTACAGCTTATCGGTTATGCATATTGAGATTTCGTGCTTTGGCATGTTTTAAATATAACCCTACTTATACAAATATCCAGTTAACATTTTCAACAGGCTTATGTGTAATAAAAGCGAAAAAAAGGTTAATACATACGTTTGGGTTAAATTTGAAATTTCTTACTGTTATATAAAAAAGGTAAAGGTTAATAATTAAATATATAAGATTAACCAAAATTATTTAACGGAAACGCGATTAAAAGCTATAGGTAAGAAATATTGAAAAAGAAATCTTAAAAGCATAACAGCAAGATATTAAACAGTTAATATAAATAATAAAAAGTTAGAGATTATAGTAAGTACGATAAATGAGAGTAAAAAGATAATAAAAAAATATAAACTAACTTAGTTATATAATAAACTCTGTATCATTTAAAATTAGGTTACTTATATATATCTATTATACTTTTTATATTTATGTAATTACTCACTGCATTTAGTTAGTTTTAACCAGACTACTAAGTAATTACAGTAGTTTTAGTCAGGTTATTAACTAACTTTAAACTACAAGTTGTAGTTAACTTATACTTTGTAGTTAAACTATTAGTAACTAAATCAAAACCCTGCTTTAAGCCCTTATTTAAATTTCCAGTAGCTAATAGTATAAAGATATCGAAGAACGATTTGTTATATTATAAAAGCTGCAAGTATAAAGAACGTTTTTAAAACAAGGACAATAGGAGAGTTAACCGTATATTAAGGAACAGTATATAATGATATAGGTGGTCGATTACCTGTTTTATATAGCAGCTACAGATATTACATATCCTTTCTTAATAAACGAAGCAGAGAGCTTAAAAGTTAGCTATTAACCTCGAAAAAAGATGCCTATAAAACTTTTAACCTATATAAACTTTAAGCAGTAAACCGAATAAATAAAAAATCTAAAAGTCTTTATTAATAACGATATAAAGTATATAAATAAACGCATCGAAATACGCCTAAGAAGTATGGTATTAATTCCCATATAATGTCAGGATGTACAAAACAACCTAATAGATTAATATAACCTATTAACCTTTTTTATGAAATAAGCTCCGGGCGCTTTTTGATATGCCTAGGTTGCCAAATCACTTATATATTACGGCTGACTGGCTTAACCAACTATTAAACCCAAATCGTACGGTTTATGTTACATATTTTGTTACCTCTTTTTCGTTTATCTCTGCCTTTTGTCGTATGTTATTGTAGCCTATATATCAATAACCTTTTCCATATTATCGGAATTTAAAGATATACTCGTCCTAGGTATACTATCCGTGTCACGGTAGGGCTCAAGTCAGGTGTAACCAGTCTATTCCTATGGGGTAGGGTCAGGACAGAACAGACTCTTGTCCCCTTATAAGGATAGGTAAGGGCCTAGGGCCTTTATATGGAAAGAAGGTAGTAAGGGGTCCAAAAAAGGAAAATAGGTTACATAAAGTATGCCAGCCCTAGGCCGCTAGGCCTGCTATGACAACTATTTCCCCCCTTTTTTATAATGCCGGCCCGGTATTATATATATATATAATAAATAGGAATAATATCGTCAAGTAATATATTTTTATTATTATAATCTAGGCCATCTAAAAGAAGGTTTATTATGCTTATAAATATATACGATATTCCTAAATAACCGCCTTATCTCGGGCCTATTCCCATTTATAATTAATTTAATTCCGTATATATATATATAAATATTACCTAATTTTCCCAACCTTCCAACTTTTTTTTTTTTTATAAACTTAATAAAAAAATTTTGTATTCGTTAACGTACCTTATATTCGTTTACTTTTCGGATTTTAATTATATATTCTTTATCCTTATTTTTCCGTTTTTGAATTAATTATTATACCTTTTCGAAACCAAAACAAAAAAAATACGTAACCGCCGTTATAATTCGTATTTTTATGGTCCAGTTTCTATTTCCGTTATTTACGTATATCGCCGTTATTTCGGTAAGGCCGAAACTATTTTCCGTTCTTATTAAAATTTCCCTTTTAAAGTTTTTTGTATATTTAAATCCTTGAAATTTTTTAAATTATTTTAATAGTTATAATATATACGAACTTATAAATTAATTTACCTTTTATTCGCGTTATTTTTATTAACGTATCGGTTATTTTTATAAATACCTTACCGTTATTATTTTCGATATAATCCGCTTTTAAAAATTTATCGAATAATCGATTAAAATATTCGACCAAATAGGCGAAAACGACGACAATAATCCTATTTAAAGTATAGGTTTTAACTAACGTATCCTTTTTGCTATTACTTAATAACGTTTCGTTTAAGCCTTTTTCCGAATATTTTTTACTTCCCGGATAAAATTTAGTTTAACCGGTAATGTCGGTATTATTACAGTAAATCGCCCCATTTTCTTTATCGTTCCGGATATGGTTTATTAATATTCCGTCGGTTCCAAATAATTCGTCATAAATACCAGTTAATAGTTACTAATTACCGTATTTTATTTTCCTTTTATTATACGGTTCCCGCGCCTTTAATTATAAATACCTCCGGTATTTTAACGATTTTGTTCCGTAATTAACAAAATTAACCTCCTATTAAAAAAAAGCTTACCGTCATTAAACGTTTTCGCATTTATTACCCGAAAATTGCGGCTTTAATACTTAGCTTACGATTTATATAACCTTTATTCGAAAAATAAAAGAAACTTTTTACCGTAATAATAGGTTTTTTAATTATGGCTTAAAAAATTTAAATAATAATAACTAAAATAATAGATTAATTTATTTCGTTATAATTATGCGAAATTTTTTAACTTAATTCGGTAAAGTTTTAAGGTAATTTCGATTTTTAATATTATAACTAAAAAAATTTAATTCGTATTATTTTTTATAGTAATTTTATAAGTTTTCCGGAACGATATTATTAACGTTTCGTTATTTTTTAATAATAAAAATGATTTTATATAGTTATTATTTAATTAATTTGTTGCATAATTTCGAATTAACTAAATAATTTTTTTTTCGTTATTTTTATCGTCGGTAATATTTAATAATAATTTTTTAAACGCTTTATATATTTTCGTTTTTAATTTATTAAGTATATTCGGAAAATTCACCTATTTATTTTATTTCGTATTTTAATTGCCCATAAAAAGTACGTTATCTTATAACGTTTTTAACCTTTCATTCGATATCTTTTTTTAATTCGGGTATTATTAATAAATAATTATTTTTAATTATTTAAGGTTTTAATAATTAAATCGGAAAAATAAAATATAAACGGTTATATTATTAAAAAAAGGGTAAATGATATACCTAGAAACCGACTTTATTAATAATACGAAATGGTTTAATATATTTGGAAACTAGCTTACGATATTTAATTTTTAAGTTTTTTGTTAATAATCTTATTATTTATCCCATTTTAAAAGTAAAAAATTTGTACTTATTATTATAATAATTTTTATACGTTTCGGTCGTTTTTCGTTATCGTTCCCTTAATTTATTTCGCATCTTTTTTAACTTTTAAATTTTAGTTTATATTATAAGAACTTTTGTTAAAATACCTTAATTTTCGAAAAAAATCCTAAATTTAGGTTTATATCCTTATAAAGTTTAAAAAAAAACTTTTTTCGTAATATTATTAACTATAAAATTAAGTACCAAAAGATTTTCGGATAATAACTGAAGTTAAATTAATTATTAATTTCCGATAAGTAACGGAAATAATATTCGAATATTTGCTTTATTTTTTCCGTTTACGTATCGGTTTAAAAGAAAAAAATAATCGAAAATTTTTATTCAACCTTAATATAATAATAAAAGTTTTCTTAAAATATATTAATAAATATTAAGTTTTGATTAAAAATAATTCCCATAAAGGTTCCATAATAATATTCGATTTTTCAATAAAATAATTTTATAACCTTAATAACAATAATAATAATTATTATTATAAAAAGATTTATTATCTTTATAAATCGGTTTATTATATGATGATAATATTAACCTTACGGCCTTAATATTAAATTAAAAGTAATTTAGTAATAAAATTCATAATTAACTTTTTTATAAGTAATAAAGGTATAAATAACGTTTGTAATTCGTTATAAAGCCGGTAATATTTCGCCTTATTTCCGAAGTAAATAATATAATCCTTAACGGTATTTCGTACGTCTTTTTTTTAAATCCGGCCAAAAATATAACTATTCGATTCGTTATTAGGGTTTTTTATACCGAAATAACCAGTAAAAAAGTTATTATAATATATTTTTAAAACTTAGTAATATACGGCTTTTTCGTATAAGATATGTAATCGATTTTTATATTTAATTAATCCTTTAATACCCATATTTTATTAAAAATCTATAATTATATCGTCCGTTAATTTTCTTTAAGTTTATTTATATTTAAAATTACGTTTTTAAATTATGCGAATAAGGTTAAGAAATATTTTTGGAATTAACGATTAGGTTAGGTTTTATAACGTTTCCCTAATTTCCGATTTAGTTAAATTTTAATTTGTTATCCGTGCTTATTTACGCATAACTGTTTAAATTAAAACCTTATGCTTTTCGGACGGTTTTTCCGCAAAAATAACGTTAACTAATATTTCCGGTTCGGAATATATTAAGGATAATTTAAAACTTACCGTTAGCTTTCTTTTGAACGTAAGTAATAATATTAAATTATGCGCCCTTTTTCCTATATAATTAAGGCGTTTTGAGATTAAATTAACCGGGTTTCGCTTTTTTAATTAATATTTAATTACAAAATCGAAAAATATAAATAATATATATTACCGGATTTATTTATTATTAAATTTCGGAATATTTATAAAATTCCGTAAATTTAAATAATTTAACCTAACTTTTACGGTATATTTATTATCCTATAAATAATAACGTTAATAACGGCAAAATTTTACGATAATTATTATTTTCTGGTCGGATATCCCGTAATTTAGCTTTATATTATTAAACTTTCGTAACCAAAACGTAATTAAATATTACATTCCTTAATTATTTTTCTGTAATAAAATCCCAAATAGGGCATATTTTGAAACGTCCGTTTTTATTAATATTTATTTTTTAGGGTCGAAATATATTAAAAAATGTACCTTATTAAATATAGCTATAAACTTTTTAAAAACTCCTTTTGTTAATTTATCCAGAAAGTTTCGTCCCGGTTTTTTTTCTGGTATAGATTTTTTAAGTAGCGAATTAAAAAAATGCAATATATAAAAACCTTTTAATAAAACGGCAGTGAAAATTATAAAACTTAATAAATTATTATATAACATAAATAAATTCGAATTCTGCTATTTTGAATTAATTTTTACTTTAATAAAATCCATAAAATCCATAAAAATTCCGTCCTTTAAAATTACGTATTTAAAAAGTTTAATAAAAGGTTAATAAAATTAACATTTAAAAGATTTCGTATGAAAATCGGTATTCTAAAGGCCTCCCAATTTTTCGTCAAACGTATACGTTCCTTAATAATTCCGAATTTAATTCGTATGCTAAAAAGTCGTTTATAATCTTATTTTATTTTATTTCGTATAAACAAAATTTTAATTTATCCCTTTCGGAACTTATATAACGAACATTCGAAAATTACTTTATATTTTTCGATCCAGGATTCCTATTTAACGTAATAAAACCAAAAAGATAACTTATCATTTTCGAATTAAATATATTTTCTTAAATCCATATTTAATTCCGACTTCGAATCGTTTAACGTTCATCTATAACTCGAAATAAATATATCCTTATTATTTTTAAAATTAAATAAATTACCCGAATCATAAAATAAAAAGTTATCCTTTTAACAAATAAGCCCTCGGTTTTTTTAAGGCTTTTAATAAACGGACCATTTCTTTTATTAATACGGTTAGTTTAAAACGCTTACGTCGATATTATTTTATCTTTTTATCATAACGTTTTTTTATTCTTACGTCTAATAATTAAATATCGTAAATTTTAATTATTTAAAAATATGGGTTAAGTTCCTAAATAAGGGCTCGTAAACGTATCAGCCGAACTTCGTTAATATTCCCGGCTACTTTCGCCAAAATTTATATAATAATTTTTTTTAAAGCCTTAAATAAAAAATTCGGCCATTATGTTATTAAAAGGTATAATTATAAAGGTATTAATAGGTATAATTACCATAATCAGGGTTACAGGTAACTTTAAAATAAAAAAGTTTAAATTATTACGGTAAGGCTTAAGTCAGGTATAACCAGTCTATTCCTATAGGGTAAGGTCAAGACAGAACAGACTTTTGTCCCCTTATAAGGATAAATAAGGGCCTAGGGCCCTTATATAGAAAGAAGGTAATAAGGGGTCCAAAAAAGGAGGGTAGGTTACATAAGGTATGCCAGCCCTAGGCCGCTAGGCCCGCTATGACAATCCGGCTTTAAAGATTTGTTTTAAAAATTGTTTTAAACTATATCATAATGCCGAAACTTTAAATACCGCGTATAAACGTTCCTTAACGTATTTTTTATACGGAACTTATGTATTTGTGGCTTCCATAACTCCGTAAGTTATAATACTTATACAACGGCTATATAATATATTCTTTATTATTAAATAATCCGGTTTATAAATTTATATACCTTTTTTCATATCGTTTATTAAATATTCGGTTTATATATCTTTTTTATTATATTACGTAAACGTAATTAATTAAATGTTGGTTATTAACTCGATAGGTTATTAACATATAAGGCCTGCATTATCTGTTATAATATTTATTTTATTTAACTAACCGTTATTATTAAAATCATCGTAAAGAGTATTATTCGTATTTAAAATTTATATAAATACCGTATCCTTCCTTAATACCATTTGGTATTTATGATATAAACTTTTAATGATATTACCCGAATATAAGAATTATTATTAATCGTAACATTTATTTTAATTAGCATACGTTTAATCTGGCATTTGAACGTAAAGTACTTTTTAACTTTTTAATTATTCTTTATATTAATATATGTTTAGGATATATATTTAATATTTAAAACGGTTACGTATAACATATACTTTCAATAAAGTTTACTTTAAATTTTAAAAATAATCGAATATTATTAAATCAATACGAAATAGGTTTAATTAAGACAATACTTAAGTTATGTTCTAATATAAACAAATCTGCTAATAATTTATATATTCTTTAATGTAAGATTTTATTATCGATACTTAAGGGTACTTATCGGAAGGATTAATAACGAAAACGGTATTAACGAATTTAATATATACAGCCTAAAGTTTAAAACTTTCCGGTTATATCCGGAAGCCATCTTATTAAGGTTATATTTTATTTTTCCTATGCACCTTGAAAGGTATCATTTTCGTAATAACCTGCATGTAATAAATTAGGACGGGGAGATTCGGTCCAGATCAGGGCATAATTGAAAAGAATGTTACGAATAAGCCAAGGGTTCAAGAGATAATAAAGGTAATGCAAGTTATATTGGTATTAAGACCAGTTATAGAAAAGTTGTCACAGGTGATAAATAATAAAGCTTTTGGAATTATGCCCAAAAAAAGCTCCTAAAAATACATAAGGAATACGAACTAATTAGTTAATAAAGCCACATTTTCGGTTTAGCACCTTATATCATTTTAAACATTTTTCTTAAGATTAAACCGTTTTTTAAAGGAAATATATTTCGCACCTCCCTTTTATATCTTTAAAATATATTTACCTATTTATACGGTATAACATATTAATTACGAACCATAACATTTATGCGTTAATTACCGAGGGTTAATTAAAAGGTATACTTTATGTTAAGGGCCGGTTTTCTAAGCGTCGGGTTCGGCCGGGTAATTTTCGAGGCCGAAAGTTTGGTTTAAATGAACGGGAGAAGGGGGATCATTATTTTGGGAACTGGTAGAAGTTATCGTCGAGACTGATTAATAAAGGCAAATACTAAGAAATTAAGGGACTGGAATAATAATCGTAATATTTCCTTAATGCTTTTAATAAGCTTAACACGAATACGTATAAGCCGAAATTTATTATCTAAAAAATAGAGATTAATTATTTTCAGACTTATCATTCCTAATTTCGGTTAAACCAGCGAAAATTTTCCGGGTTATTTTGTAACAATTTTTAACGTTATTTTATCTTAATATTAAATTAGGGTATTTTTTAAATTATATCGATTAATTTAAACTTTGTATTATATTCGCCTTACTTGATTAAATTAATTATTCAATTTTCTCTTATAACGAAAAATGGCGCAAATTAATTTAAAATATATAAGTAATTTATGAAGCGAAAGTATAAAAAAACTTAGGAGAATATTGTGGTAATCGTTATACCGACGGGAAAATTATTAAGATCTAATTTTTCCCACGTTTCCCGATATAACTAAAGCGACGGTCGAAACGCTTAGAATCTAAGTAAATATTAAAAATTAAAACTAAACGCATTAATCGAACATATAACATATTAACCTAATACTTTTAAAATTATTATCGATGCGTGATTTTATTTAAGTAACAAATTAGGCGTATTTTGGACTTACGTTTTAGTTACCTTTTCCGATTAATGAAAGATTATTCCAACCCGGTTATTACCGATTATTAGCCCGGCTTTTTAAAAAAATGAGTAATAATTTATTAGGGTATACTGAGGCAATTAGGTTGCTAAAAGTAATAATATATTAAAAGTGAACATCAATACAGTTTTTCATAATTTTAAAGCTTTATTAAAACAGCGCAATTATTATGTTACTTAAATCTTTATATATTAAAATATGGGTAAAGTAATAGCTTTTTATACCTGCCGATTTTCTTTATTATATGTGTAAATAAAAATAGCCTAATTAAAAGGTTATTAAAAAGTAATTATTTTAATAAGATAAATGAAATGGGGTTATTAATATGCATTTTTCGAAGCAATCGTATCATATTATGGTTTTCCCATATAGGTACATTAATTAATTGGGCGAACTTTCCAGAATTCGAGATATTCAAGTTTTTAGAACATTTTTTTCCTATCTTATATAGTGCGTTTTTTGAGCGACAATATAATACCGATAAATAGACTATTTAGGCAGGATAAGTAAAATAGAGACGGTATTTAATAACTTGGGAAGTAATAATAAATGGGAGATAATACGTAATATAAATATATATATATATTGATATTAAAGTATGTAAATATGGTTAAGCTAGGAAGCAATAGGGAGTTATGTAAATAACGAATTAAATGTTTTCAAGGTTAATGTATTAATCTTCTGATTAAAAACCTATATGCCGAGGAAATGCCTAAAATTTTTATCCGATATTATATATAAAAAGAAAGCAGTTATTATAATGTTTTTAATCAGTTCTGCATATTTCGATTTTGCATCCGTACTTTTTTTATACCTTTTTTTCTCTTTATATCCATTTTAACTTTTCACTTTAAACCATACTATTTCCTACGTCTTATATATACCTAAACATACTTTTAATTATTTCGATTACGTTAATTAGTATAATTGAAAATTCGCGTTAGCTATTGAACCTGCGTAATCCTGAGGGTTTTCGCAATAATATAAACCGGGATAAATTAGTGCGGCTTTTAAAAAAGTCGTCTCTTAAAAAGTAACCCAGTTTCGGTAATACACCTTCAGGTCCTGGTAATGCTGATTTTATCGATCCTAGGATTGCATAGAATATACGTAGGCTAAAATATATCCCTGCCCAGCGTCGATTATTACTGGCGGCTGTTAATACCGTATAACTTCCAAAGCTATCACTTATCGTATTAATAAGGTTTTAGTTTTTAGTCGAACTTTGAATTTCCGGATAACCGTAGCGACATTCGCAAATTCATTAAATTGTGTATACCGTTAATAGCCCGTTTAAAATATAACTTTTTCCTTTTAATACTGGTTCCGTAATACTATATTTAATTAAAGGATTTTATTATATAAAATATTGTTAATAAATAATCAGTTATTATTTTATATCCTTAAGATTTTCGATATATAAATAAATCGATCGAAATAAACCTTAACTTAAATTTAAACTTAATTTTCGGTATTATTAAACAATTATCCGATAATTATCTAATATTACTTATAATATTTACGCCGAAGCTTATCGGCAACCACGCATCAGTTTGCTTCAGATGAAGGTTCTGCTTTAAAATGAGGTTCTGCTTTAGAGTAAGGTTTTATAAGATCAAGGTATATAATCTATCTTAACCGTAAAAACGATTAATCAGTTATCGTATTCGAAAATACTAGGTATAATATCTATCGTATGGATTATATGTGTAATGATTTTCGGTATATTTGACTCAGCCTGGAAAAGAAGGCTTGAACCTAGATTAACCTTGCATAATATTTACCCCTTTTTAAAAAAATTGTATTTTATAATCTTATTTAAAAACTTTCTTAAAAGGTTTCGGTTATTAAAGTAAGTAATTATAATATTAATTATATCCATAAACCCTTTAATAATATTAAAATATTACCTTTTTTATTATTATTACCCTTTATCGTTAACGAAACGTAATAAAATTTTAGAATAAATAAAATATTATCAATTATATAATTCTGAAATAGATCGAAATATATATCCTTTGTCCTTTATTATCCCTATTATTTAAATCGGATTAATTATTATTAATTACTTGAGGTTTATATCTAATTTTAAATTCGGAGGTGCAGTTAATAATCGGTAAATACGTTAATAAATTAAAAGTAAGAACTTTTTAATTATTAAGAACGCCTAATTTAACGTAATTAAAATTTTTAAAACCGAGACCAAATTATCATTTTATTTAATGTTTGTTAAACCCAGTTTACCCGGTTTTATTAATTTATTTATACAGGGTTAAGTTCTATTAATAAGGTATCTAGCTATGTACATGCTGACGCCTGGTTCACTATATACATACAAGCACGTCTGGAAATACGACGCGACCGGGAGCACCCCGAAAAAACCGTACCCAAGGGGGGCCGGATGAAAAACCAGTAGGGGTCATAACCATGATGACAAATTGAAATAGTACACGATTGATCGGTTCCAGAGCCCCACCAAGCTCCAACGCCCCCAACCACTAGTTCCAAATAGTCGCCAGCCACGCTACAGGAGCCGAAGTTTCTAGAATGGTCCGTGCAATGGGCTTGGCGCCACCCAAGACACGTTGTCCTAAGCTGGATTCGAACCAGCTGTCCTGTCGCAAGCTGTAGGTTCCCCAAGCCTGCAGCTTGGCTTAGCGCGCAAAAAGGACACCCAGGCTCGAGACCACTGAGCCATTGGGACAAGTCATATTATAACTTTTTTAAACTTTTGTCTTAGTTATTTTATATTAAATATATCATTATTATAATATAAATTAATATAAGTTATTAATAAAACATTTTATAAAATATAAGAAAGGATATATTTTTTTAAAAACATAACTTATTTTATATATTTTAAAATTAATATTTATAGGCATTATTATACTATTATTTAAATTAAACTTAAACGTATATTATATATTCGATTTATATATAAAGCATACTTTTAAGCTTAGTAATCTTATATTATATCAAATTCTTATTATATAAATAACAAACTTTAGTTTTATTATTTATTTTAAACATCGGATATTTTTAAGTTATATATAAGTATTATTACTTAACAACCGCATATCATTCTTTACAAATATCGTTAACTACGTAATATATTATAGTATTTAATATACAGCAAAATTTCTTACTATATGTATTTTTGTTAAATTGTTATCAATTTTTATATACCGCGTGTTTTAGTAGAAATCACTATTCACCGCTAGAGTAATTCATTAGGTGGGGTCCGAGGTTAATTAATACGGTCTGTTTTTATTTTTTAAGTCTTCATTAATTCCGGGCTTTTATAAAAGATTTTAAAATAATTACGTTATGTTTATTAAACATAGCAGCTAATTAACGTAACCAATTATTAAATTTAAATTATACGGTTTATATTAATTGGCGTAGTATGGAATTTTAAATCAGAGGTCGTATAATTAATTAGTTACGTTTAATAATAGCATATAGTCAAGGTAATTTAAGTAACTAAGTTATATTATAAGCTGGTATTATTTAAATTATAAAAAATAATGAACGTATATATATTACTTTTAGCTCAACGTATTAAAGCTGGTTCGATTTTGATTATAATAATTAAATACCTTTAAGTTTATCGAATACTTTCGAACCATTATCTTAACTTAATGGGTTTGAAACGTTTAATCCCGTTTAATTTAATCACATATACTAAATTAAATGAGATTGGTTACGTAATTTAATTTTTACGATAGGACCGTATTTTACGTCTTTCGACCGTCCGCTAATAAATTAAATCTGTTAGTTATAAGACGACTGCCCGTTTTTATAATTTTTACTTTTAAAGATTAATTTATTTATCGGAATAATTTAATAAATAACTTACCTTTTTATGTTTCCTATTTATTTTTTAACCTTTCTATTAGGTTACATTAAAAAATAAAAATTTGCTAAGTTAAAATCGCCTTTAGTTTATCGAAGCGGATTAATGGTTTATCTTTAATATATCGTTAAACTTTTCTTTTTTCGTTATAAGTTTATTATATTTCCGGGAAATATATACGTTACATAGAATATTCTGGTCCTTTTAACCCTTTCGGCTTTTCCGAATTTAAATATCAAACGTTAATAAACAAAAAAGGGCTATTTAAACCTTTCAAAATATCTTCCGGAAAAAATTACTTTTGGTTTAATACCGTTTTAATAACATATAACAACAGTTATATTAAAGCTATGATAAGTTATTACGTTATTTAACTCGTTTACGAAAGCTTATTAATTTTTTTTTCGAAAACGTAAGATCCAAATATTACGTAAAAGAGTTTAAGGTACGGAAATAATAACATAATTCGAACGTTTAAAGCGAAATTAATAATAATTAAAAACGAAGGTTACGTTAACGTAAAGCTTTATACCCGCTAATTAACCATCTTTTAATAATATAAATTAGAATACTTTTAATACCGACCTTTCTAGTATCATTAATAAATAAAAAATATTAAAAAGCGTTAAGTTTCCGTAAAGTTTTTTTATAAGTTTCTAAAAAAAATTCATTTTAAATAATTCTTTTATTTAACCAGATATTATTTTTGCCGGGTTTTTTAATATCAAGGGACCTTTTAACTTTTCATATTTATACGTCCTTTATTACTTCCTTTTTCCGGCGGATACGGGTTTAAATTATATTTATTATTAATTATAATAAACAAATACGGAAAATTAAGTGAAGCTGAATTTTGGGGGGTAATTCTATTTGGTAATTATTTTCTTTATATAATTTTCGCAACTTTTTACGGTTTAATATACTTGAAAACGAAATTTTCATTATGTGGTTTCGTGTATATATTTTTAATAACCAAATAAACCATTTCCCCCTTTTTAAATATATTTTTAAACTTTTTTAGTTATTCTATTTTTATATTTAAATATATAAGAATTTATGCTTTATAGCTATTTTTATGTACAATTATGTAAGTTATTTTAAAATAAGAATAATGTTAATGTTAACTGGTTCATTCTTTTATAAGTTCCGAATTTTTTTTTTTACAAGATTAAAATTAACGTTGCTTAATATTGGTTTAATATTTTCGTAATGACTTATATTATTAAGTCATTAATAATTTCTTTTTCCAATTATTTTAGTCGTAATTAATGTAGTACCGTAAATAAATTTCGAATATTTAGTTAAAGCTTTCTATTTACCCATCCGTTTATGCTTTAAGGGTATTTAAAAACTTGTCGTTTAATTTTAATTATATTATAAAGTTTTACTAGAATTTTAAAATAAATATAATACTTTTGTCAGATATGACTTCTATGATAGGTTCGTATATATTAAAAAGTATTTAAAGAAATTATACGTTAATTATTCCGTATTTATATTTTCGTTAAACAATAAAAACCATTAAAAATTGGTAAATTGGTTAACGATTATAAAGATATCAGCGTAATATATACCGGTTACTAACGTTTTTTAATGTTAACAGTTTCATAATAAAGTAAAAATAATTAAGCTTTAAGATTACTTTGCGATTAATAATAGTTATAACTTTCCTTATAATTTATAACGTCGTATTTTAAACTTATGATATAAATTGCATTTTCGTATAACCCTTTTTACTATTAATTTTATTTGGAAAAATGATATATATGCTATAACCGTTTTACGATTTTACGGATTTCAAGCTCTTTATATATCTAATATTTATGTATTTTGCGTATTAGCTTTTTTTTAAATATATCTTTATTATTTAAGTTTTATTTATTCTTTTTTCCTCGAACAACTAGTTATTATATTATTAAAATTTCCAACATAAATGGGGTATTATTTTCTTAATTGTTACAATTTATCGTAACCATATATATCCTTTTTTTCGTTAAATCGAATACCTGCTATGGAATTTTAACAAACTTTTTTTTTAAGTTTAATTACTTAGTAAAAACATTTACTTTATCGTTTTCTATCGTTTCTTATAAATAATAAGTAAATCAAATGTTAAAAGGTATTCCGCGTAACGGAATTACTATCCTACTAGCTTTCGGGTAATATTAAACCGGGTAAAATTCTTATAATTTATATATATACGTTAACTTAATATAAATTTCCTTAAGGTAAAGTTTAAATTTTTTTTAAAAGCGTTAATAAAAACGAAAAAGAATGTGTTTAAAATACCGTAATTTAATCTAATTCTTTCAAGTTTTAAAATATAAAAATAAAGAGGTATCAATTACTTTAATTATTTTGGTATAGGATTATTATATTTACTATATGATCCGATATATTAAGTCTTTACGTTACGGGACGATTTAAGTCGTATATAATCAATACTGGTTCGTTAAATCCTTGAAATTTTTATAAACGTATATTTTATATTTCTTTTCCGATCTTAAGTTGATAGAAATATTATGAACGTAATAAATAATAAGAATATTAAAGTTTTCATATCATATGTAATTAACTATCTCTTAAAGCATACTGTTTATAGTCGTAAATTTATACAGTATTATTAAATATTCGTATAATTTATATTTACTTTTAAACCAAAATTTTTTTCTTTCTAATTTTAATACGATGTAAATTATATCCGTTCCGTAAACTTAAGCTAAAAAATTATATGATTCCGTAAAGGGAACTTTTTGTTCGGTAATTATGAGTAAAAATATATAACCTCGGACCCCACCTAATAAATTACCCTAGCAATAAATACGACTTTTCTTCACAATAAAAATCAACCCCTACAATTTTATTCTGTAATATCTTAACAACTACTTAATTAATTAATTTCGGACAAAGACGGTTAATTTCGATGGCGAACGTAAAATATAAAATATAAAGGATTTTATTACGGAAGGTGGCTTAAAACCCTTATAAGCTTATATTTCGATATACCCCAATTAATCCTGTTTTACCGCGTCCATGGCTTTAAATCGCGTTCCGAAGCCTAAAATAACGCGCGTAAGTTTTCGGATCAAAAAGGTAAAAGTTTGTTAACTGGATATTACTTAAAAAAGTATGCGGTTACGCTTTTACAAAAAAACAGGTCCGTTAAATAGCCGAAACCCTGTTAGCTTTTAACGGGACCGTCGGAAAGTACTGGATTAATCGCTTTATCGAACGTTACGACGAGATATATACGAAAAAAGGACGAATTATGCCTCGGTAATGTTCCGAGGTACGCGATCGTAATGCTATATACGAATTTTTCCTTTTTTTAACCTAAATCCGAACTAATTATAATATCCAGCTTACGAACGAGTATAATATGGATAAAACGGGGGTTTAAAAAAAGGAATGAGTTAATGGAACAGTCGTAAAAAGTTCGGAAACGGTTGGTACGAAATTTAGGGAATCGGAAATAACGTTATAAGTTTTTATTATCGAATATATCGGCTTTATATACGGAAAAGGTACGGCCGTATATATTTTTAATAATCTTACCGTATAAAAGGAGTAATTTTCCGACGATATCGAAAAAAACCAAATATATATTAATTCCGAAAAGGTAAATTAATACTGTTATTACGCTAGAATAATTAAAGTTAATTCTTTTTCGAAATTTAATTACGTTTTTATTATAAATAATAATAATAAGGTTTATTCTTAAGGTTTATCCTTAAGGTTTACTGCAGCCAGCTGGCATAAGGTTCATCAGAGTCGAAGCTTATCGGCAACCACCCATTCTGCTTCAGAGTGAGGTTCTGCTTCAGAGTGAGGTCCTGCTTCAGAGTGAAGTTCTGCTTCAAAGTAAGGTTCTGTTTAAAAGTGAGGTTCCGTTTCAAAGTAAGGTTTTATGGGACTGAGGTATATAATCTATCTTAACCGTGAAAACTATTAATCAGTTATCGTATTCGAAGATACTGGGTGTAGTACTTTTATATATCTGCTACCTTATTCGAATATTAATTTTTAATCATTTAACGTTATCCTTTTCTCCGTTTTAAAGAAGGAATATCGCAAGGCGTTACGCGAGGCTGGCGGAATCCTTACGATTATCCCTTAATATTAACGCCGTTTGCTAAAGTATATCGTGAGGTTATAAAACTCGCTTTTACCGATAAGAACGTTAAAGCCGGATGGCATTATACCGGTATATTTTCTCCTAAACCCGAAACGGTATTAAAAGATTCTGAAATAATATCGTAGCCGGCCCTTAAGCCGCAAATATTACTGGAAGAAATAATTATAACGTATAATAAGGGTATTTATATTCCTTTTAAGGTTAAGAAAGTACGAAAGAAAAACATACGAACGGCCGTTCGTAATTATGCGAAAGTCTTTCACTATATACGGAATATAATAATTAAAAAAATTAAACATCTTAATACCGAAAACATTACGTTCCGTTACTAAAATCGCCACCTATAAACGAAAATTAAAAAGTATAAACATTTTAAAACTTAAATTATTATTAAATAACTTAATAAGATTTTTGCGAATTTAACAAATATTAAAACGGCAAAGAATAAAATTATTAAACGTTTAAGCCTGTAAAAACTGGCGATGAGGTTATAATTAATAGTTATATTAAAAAGCAGCCTGCTAAAAAAACGGCAGCGTAATTCCAACTAGCCTAAATAGCTTTATTATATTAAGAAAAAGGTTATTACGTTACTAAACAACCTTTAAATATGTAAACTACTAACAATTTTCTGTATTTTGCCTATTTATTACTGGAGTAATTTATTAGGTGGGGTCCGAAGTTAATCCTTAACCGTTATATCTTTTAATTATCGATAATCTATTATTAGCCATAATTTTCTATATTTTATATATATTTTTAGGTCCGAAAGATATGGGGTAACTTATTAATAACTTAAAATCTTTAACATATTCCTTCCGTAATTTATATTTGAAATATTTTCGTAATATATATAGTGTTTATTCGCTTACCTTATATATAAAATAAAAAGGTATCATATCATTATTTTTTAAAATTTATTTCCTAAATTTATTTAATATATTTTAATAATTCTATTTCGATTTGTTATTGATATATCACCTTATAGTAAGTAATATTATTAATACTGTTTATAAACTTTTAATGTTAGTATTATAAATCGTGGTTTATTTCGCATAATTATTTTTTAAGGATTTCAATAACGCGGCGCATATATTTATTTGGATTTGGTTTATATACATATATATCATATTTTATAAAATTAAAAAGGTTTTCATTGTATCCTTAGGCTTATATTTACTATTATGTTTATTAATTATGTAATATAAAGCTGTTTAAGTTACTTATATCAATAAAAACATAAATAAAAATATTAATTTTTTTTTAATTGACTAAGGAATTATATTAATATAATCATTTTTCGCTGAGGATTATATTATAATTCCGTATAAGGACAATATACTTTTAATAATCTATTTTCGTTTTTAAATATAAGTGTCTAGGTAGTTAATTTTGCGGTTAATTTATTTTGAATTTCGTAAAATTCGGATTTATATTTTTATAATTAGCGTAATTCGTTAGTTATCTTCGGTTTAATATAGGTCGAGTCGGTTCCGTAATTTATTATAACGGTATATTAATTATTTTCTTTCGCATTTTAATTATAAAAATAAGACCTCTAATGTTTTTACTTATCGTATATAAAGCTTTTTAAGGGGTATATATTAACCCTTTTTATTTTTATCGGCCTATAACTTTTTTATAAATAACGTTTAGTTTTTAGGCACAATTTTAACTTTTTGGTACGTTTTTTTTTCCCTTCATTACCCCTTTAAATCTTTTTTAATTGTTTTTCTTCATGTCGTAATTAAACTTTAAGCTTAAGGAATTACCTATAAAAATCCTTTCGTTGGATATATTCGTAATCCTCCGGATAATACTTTGGTTAATATTAGGCGTCGTATTATGCTATATTTTTTCGTCGCTTTCGAATTTTTTATTATTAAACCTATCTTCCGTCAGGATTTTTAATAAAAATTTACTTAAGTTATAGGTCATTAAGAACTTTTACGAAGGTTTCAAAATAATTTAATATATGTTTCTTTATGTTTTATAATTATAGCATGCGTATTATTATATTTAAATTTAATTTCAGTCACTTTTTCTTTTTAACTAAAATTTTTTATTATAAGAATATCGATAATATCTCATATAATTATAGTACGTAAATAGCGGTATTACTTTGTGTTTTTAATATTGTTTCCGCTTTAGTTTAGAAAATCGAACCTTCAATAATATATATACGTAATTCGTTATTAAACACATTTTCATTATTTTTAATATCGGAGGTAATAAGTTTTTATGTAGTAAATGACGTATAATTTCTTCTATTAATTGGGTTTTCCTTTATATTAAGCCTTATTTAATCTTAATATTCATTACTTTACTTATTTAATTCCCATTATTGTTATCGTTAAAATTTATTATTATATATAAGATAATAATTATTTTAATTAACCTTTTTAATCCGTCGTATATTTAAAGTTGTTAAACAACCGTTAATCCGGTTATGATAATATTTTATCATTTAGTAGCAGCTTAAAAGATAAGTTATTTTTAATGGGTTTATTACTTAAAGTCTTTCAAATAATTAAGTTATATTTATTTATATAAGGTTAATGTAAGTTTAAGCCTTATTTTTTTATTTAAAAATTAGCCCCTATATATAAAAGGTTCTTAAAAGATATAATCCGTATAATAAATATCATATTTAATATTTTCGAATCCGATAACTATATACTATTTTTTACGGTTAAGTTAGATTATATACCTCAGTCCCGTAAAGCCTTCCTTTAAAGGAGACTGCTGGGCTCCCGCAAGCATACAATTTCTCGATTAATGTCGGCTTGGAAGGCTTATATGCATGGTTGCTGATAAACTTCGACCTTAATTATGACGGCTGACGGTTTAACTAACTATTAAACTTAAGTCGTACGGTTTATGTTAGCAGGAGTACTGTACGAATCTGAGTAATAGGTCGTACGTTTAATTACGTCTAATAATAGCAAATGTTAAAAATAATCCGGATAATTAATGTTATATTATAAGTTAATGCTTTTTGAAATTACAAAGAGTAATAAGCGTATTTTATATACTAAAAATATCCGTAATTTACTTTTTGAATAACTGGATTTGTTGGTGATTTTAATAACCTTCTAGATAACTGGATTCGCTGGTTATCCTAATAATTTTTTGGATAGCTGGATTCGTTATTTATCCCAATAATTCTTTGTATTATTATATGTAATTTACGTAACCTTGTTAAAAAAAACTTTATCTTAATGGTTTATGGAGGTTAAGAGGTGTTGAATTATAATAGGATTTTTCCCTTCTGAAATTTTCGTTCCGAAGATTATAAAATTTTTAATTTAACTTTTATAAAAAAAAATATTACAGTCGTAATAATGGTTAATTAGATTCAGAAACGTATTAAACCGGGTTCGCAGGTAAAGACCGCGGAACGCGATAGTTTCCTTTTTGCCGTTTTCGTAAATCTTTTCGAGATGGCGCTTTATTTTTATTATGAACGTTGAAAACTATCCTGTTAGGCTTCTGAAAACGATTCCTTCCGGTATTTTTCGTATATTAAAAATAATCGATCCAATTGCGACGTTCGTGGTTTTACTTCAGAATAATTTTAGAAGATCGTTATATAATACAAGTAGTTGGAAAGTAAGTTAAAGGCTGTTATGGAGGTTAAAAAGTTAACGAAGGTTTAAATTTGTCGTATTTGGAAATAAAAGAAAATATGGTACGACCGGATAATAAAAGCTGTAATTCGGGGTATCGATAACTTTAAGGAGTTAACTGTTAAAACGTAAGGAATAGAATAAGATCGAAAACGGGAAGTTTTCGTCCAAATAACGCAAACCCTTATCCCCGAGCGACTGGTTTAGTATCGCTGTTATCGACTAGTTTACTGTCGACGACGTGGATTAGGAAACGCTTATATTTGCTTCCGACGTTATTAGTAAAAGTTTTTTAGGGGGCATTAGACGTTTATAAGGTTTTTAGTGTATTTTTAGGTATTTTCGGAATCCGGGTATTTTTTTTACTTAATTAAATTTTAGGCAAATCCATTTTCTTTACGTATATCTAATATTTTCTTTATCTCGTATATTAATACATTTCCCTTTATTTCGTCCTTATACCTTATATAAACTTTGATAATATCCGCCGTTGAAAGTAAGGAAATAATAAAAATTAGATAAAATATAACTTTTAGTAAAAGTTTTAAATAGGATTTTTTTTAAATTTCTTTTGCGGTTGTATATGGTCCCATATACTTAAAATGGAGTTTTTTGTTAGCTTGTTTCGTTTGGATAATTTTAGTAATTAAATAAATCATCTTTTTATTTTAGAAAATTAAGCTTCTTAATCTTTTTTGTTTGATATATTTTTATATTTAAATACGTTCGAATTCCAATTTCAATTATTTTTTGGTATATAATTATATAAATTATTTTAAGGTATGAATTACTTTAACGTTAGCTAGCCTATTTCGTAAGTTCCGATAAGGTTTTGGTATAAAACTAAAATTGGCGTTGGTTGATATTACCTTGATACTTTCGTAATAACTTATGTTATAAATTATCTGGGTTACTAATACCATTTCGACCCAGTTATTTAGTTTATAATTAATGTAATATTATAAGTAAGTTTTAAATATTTAAATAATATTTTTATTTTGCTATCTGTTTAAGGTTTAAAAACGTTTCAAAGCTTATGGTTTAGATCTAATAGCGCCATAAGGTCTTGCCAAAATTTTAAAGTAAATATAATACCTTTATCGGATACGATTTCTATAAGGAATCCGTGTACGTTAATAAGGTATTTAAAAAGTCGTACGCTAATTATTTTACGTCCGTATTTCCGTTGAATAGTAGGAAATGGGAAATTTTATAAATTGGTCGACGATCATAAAAATATTAACGTAATATACGCCCGTTGCTAAATCTTTTAATAATAATAATTTGGTAATAAAATCGAAAGTTATTAAATTCTAAGGTCGCTTTATAACTAGTAATAACTATAATTTTCCATGTAGTTTATAATATCATACTTTGGTTTTATTATATGGGTCGTATTTTTAAAAAACTTTTTTATTATTAACCTTATCTTATAATTTTTATTACCAGGTTTTAAAAGCCTATCGGGATTTTTATTTATACAAAAATTATACGTATTTCGTCTTGTAAAAATTAAATACCTTTTTTCGTAACTCCGTTTTAGTATTAATTATAAAAACTGGATATTATTAATTTAATACTTCCGGTTATACAAAACTTCCTAATTATATTTATACCGAATTCCTTACCGCCATCCACGCATAAAATTAGCATTCTTTTACTTTTAATCGCCTCCAAACGTTTAAGTATCCGTATAATATATATATATAAGCTTTACTATGCTTCGGTTTTAATCTTAAACGAATAATATTCTTTATAACGGGAAAAATCGTTTATAATAAAACCGAAATAATTATTATTTTCAATATTAACGGGCTTTATTGTATTTACGTCCTACCAATTAAACTTTTTTACATATTACCCCCGTTTTTAAGGATTTATAAAAAAATCTTCCATATCTTCCTTTCGTTATACGCTATACAAAAAAATACTTCCATTCCGTTAAAGTTTAGATTTATCGACGTAAACCTTTTAATAATCCAAATTAATCGTTTTATATTAAAATAATAAAACGATAATACCAAAAAATAATTTTCTTTATTATTCCGTTCGTCATACGAACTTTACCAACCTTAAAAGCGTTTATAAATATTTTTTTTCAGGTTACCGTCGTTATTTTTACCGAATACCTCCCCTAACGCGCATCCCTATTAATAATTCTTATCGTTCGCATACTTCGGCACCTAAATAATAAACTCCGGCTTTCCATAAAACCAAAAATAAAAACCCTTTTCGAATACGTTAATAATTATTAACTGGAACCTATCAAAATTTACTAAAATATTCCGACTTAAATAACCTCCCCTTAAATAATATATATCCCTAAAAAATAACTTTAAAAAATCGGTAATATATAACGTATATGTTACCGTAATTTCGTTAATTTTTTTTACAGAAGCCCCTTAAAAATTACTTTATTATCCCGATGAAAATAATTTCGATAAATCCTATACCTATCATAATATAAACGCCCCTAAACCTAATATTCAACATAATATTCCTTTCGAAATCCATAATATTATTCGTAATATTAATATTCGTTCTTAAATCGTAAAGTAACTTATTTTTATGGTCTTTTATAAAAAAATAAACGTATAAAAACATAATATTTCCCGTAACAGCTACTTTAAAATATTCAACTATTATAACTTTAAGGCATTCAACCACTATAACTACCCTTTAAATCGTTATATCAGTATTATTTATAACGGTTATTTTAAAGCCCGCGGTTATTACAACTTTAAGGCAATTAATTATGATAACTTTAACGCTTTTAACGCTTTCAGCCACTATAACTAGCTCCTAAATCATTTTATTATACTACTGCATAAAGTTCCGAAATTATTATTTATTAACATAAACGTTAAATATTCCTCCATTAAAACGGTACAAATTTCCCAAACCTTTAAGGATAAATTACTTTTTGCTTTAACCATTACCACGGGCCTTTTAAAAACTATTATTTTGGTTATTATTATTCCCTTAACGTTAACTTTGCCTTTTTTTTCCCCTTTACCTTATTTTTCCTTTTATAACTTAAGGCAATCTTTCCCCAAATATTTATACTTGCCATAATTAAAAATAAAGCGGTTCTTTATTCTTATTCCATACGGGTTTATTATTTCGAAAATTATTATTATTTCCTTTACCCTTACTTGTTTAAACGTTATAAAACTTCCCGTTCTTTTTATTATTAGAGTCGTCGATCAGTTACTTTAAAAAATAATTCGTTTATTTAAGTATTAATTATATCAGTTTATACCAGCTACTAACGCGGTCCTTTATAATAATAAAAAACATTATAATATATTTTTCGGTTTTTAACTTTATGCCATAACCTTTTACTTCCCCCTAAAAATTTTTGAAACTTGATAATAAATGATATAAAATTTCTTTTATCGGATATAATCTTATTAAATTCCTTTTAAAAAACCTTTACCGGGCTTTACTTATTATTATATAAATCTTCCGGAAAATCCTTAATATTTTCGTTCCCTTTTTAATATTTATAATTAATTTTAAAAAAACGCCCTTTTACATATTTTAATAATAGTTTTTACAAAACGTAACCAATTAATCTATTTCAGCTTTATACCGTCCTCGTCATTATTTTTTTAAAAATGTAAAATTAAAAATGTTACTTTGAAACTCGCAATTAACCTAATTTACCAAATAAATCTCTTTATTTTAAAACATTTTAATCATTTTAAAATCTTTTTTCCGTTCCTTAAACGGATACCTAATTAATTTAAATCGTTTAAATTATAACAAAAAAATATTTAAAAAATTCTAATATTCCTTTTATCGTTTCGGTAAGTTACTTAAAAATTAAAAAATTAAATTAAAAGGTTATTTAAATTATGAGGATTTTTACGTAACAATTTTTTTCCCCTTAAACGGTAATATTACCTTTTTAGTTTTTCTAATTTTTCGGTAAATTAAATTTTTTATATTGGGGTTTTTTTTTACGACGGATATTATAATGGAAATTATATTCGAATTATTTACCCGAACCATAAATTAAATGTTTTTAGTTATTTTTATATTTACATTTTGCGAACTTTCCAAACTTTATAACATTTTATTTCCAAACGACTTTAAAAATTCTATTATCATATTATTTAATCGTATTATTACTTCGGCTAATATATTAATTTTAAAACCTTATATTTTTAGCCTTATTCTTAACCTTTTAGTATCTATCTTCCTGTATTTTAACATTTTATCTGACATTATTTATATTAATACCTAAGGACGTATAAAACGTATTCAAATTTATTTCGGTAAATTATCTTTAAATAAAAATTCCAAACCTATCTATTTTTAAGCGTTATTATTAAGGTAATAAATTATCTTTTATTAAAAATAACTCCTATTCTTCCTTATTATAAAATTCTTCGTTTTAAAAAAACTTTCCGATAAAAAGGTCCGGATTAAAAAAAAGGGGAAAAAATTATCGTTTAAATATTTCCGATCCTTAAGGATAAAGCTATTCGGATAAGTTTTTAATTTACTTATCAAAATACTTCTTAAAAAATTTACGTTCGTTTCTCATAATTAATTACTAAATTCTCTCTTAAATCGCTAATTAAACAACCTTTTCTTAAAGGTTTTTTTCTTTTTTTTATTAACTTAATTATTAATTTATAATTAACCACTTCGTATAACGTATTATAGCTACCAACCAACCAAAAAATGTTACTATATTAACAATTTAGTAATCGAATGCAGGAATCTGGCGTAACTTTTTATATGTTCTTTAAAAGTATTTTAGAAAAGAACTAATTTAATCCGTAAGCAATTACCCTTACATACATAATTAAGTAACAAAAGATTATCAATGGACAAAAACTGTTCCAGGCAGCATTCTGCTACCTGGCCTATAAAGCCTGGGCCACAAAGCCCACCAGCCGGCAACACCTGAAAGCACTAATTGCCGACAAAAGTAAAATATCTTTATTATAATTACCGAAATCCAAACCTTTTTTTAAATTCGTTAATTATTACCGGAAATTTGTTCATAATTTTAACAAAATCGTAAATACCTTTATCCAACTTAACCCCAAAGAATTAGAATTTTAATAAATAACCAAAACGGAAAAAACCTTTAAGAAATTAAAAGTATAATTACTAACGAACCAATATTAATTATATACAACCTAAATCGCCCCGTAAAATTAAAACCCGATATTTCGGATTATATATTAAGCGTAATAATCGGATATAAAAATAATTAAAACAACTTATATCCCATTACGTTCTATTGTTACAAATTCAAAAGAACTACATTAAATTACGCCATCCTAAACAAAAGATCTTTAACCATCCTTAATGCCTTTAAAAAATTTAAACATTACATTAAAAAAAACTTACATCAAATTAAAATATATACGGATCATAAAAGCCTTACCCGGTTTATTACCACCCGAAAACTAACAACACGGTAATTCCGTTACGTAAAATACCTTTCAAAATTTAATTTCATCATTATTTACAAAACAAAAAATCAAAAATAACAAAAAAAACGCCCTTAGCAAATGACCAAACCTAAAGGAAAAAATTCTTAAGATTTATACTAAATATTCGATCTAACGGAAAAAAAAAAACCACATAGAATTACGACAAATTATAACAATCAAAAAAACGACACCCAACTTAGATTAAAAAATCCAACAATATAGCGATCAATTGCCAGAAAGAAAATTAAACAAGACCCAAATATTAAAAAATCAATTAAAAAAAACTAATACGCAAAATACATAAACATCAATTATATAAACACCCTAAAATCTACCAAATCATAAAACGGTCATAACGTATATATTACTTCACTAAAATAAGGTTAACATAAAAATTCTTACGAAAATACGACTTATATAACAAAACAAAAACACGATACCATAAACCATACGGAAAACTATAACCATTACTAATTACAAAATAACTATAAGATTTAGTTATTTTTGATTTTATTATTAAACTATTATTATTAAAAAACCCAGCAACTGATATATATTACGATAGCATCTTTATAATTATCGATCGATTTATAAAATTTTCTTATTTGTTATTATTTAAAAAAAAGATATAAACTCGGAATTATTAACGTACGTTTTTTTAAATACCTTATTAACGTATATAACTTCCAATAAAAATCATATCCGACAAAAAAAAAATTTTGTTAGAGCAAATCCCGATCATATTTATTGACTCTCTAGAAGCTATCTCGAGCCTGCGGCTCGTCTTATTTATTTATTGATCTCCATGACGTCTTAGAGACGTCTCCCTTCTGTCTCAAGACGTCACCCATAGCTCAGAGAAGGCGCCCCCTTTCCGTTGCGGAAAGAGCGTATCATATTTACTTTAATATTTTGCTAAATTTTTATAACATAATTAAACTTAAACCATAAATTTTTAATCGCTTCTAAACTACAAACAAATAAATAAACCAAAAAATTTAATTAAATATTAAACCTTAATTATAATATTATATTCGTCATAAATAAAATAATTAAATCGAAAAATTATAAATAACATAGTTAGCTTATAACATAAATTATTACAAAAGTATTAAACGATATTAACTACCGTTAATTTTAATTTTGTACCGGAAATTTATCGGGACTTATATAAAAACCCTAGTTAAGTTAAAATAATTTTTACTTCGGAACAATTTAAATAATTATATATAAAAATAAAAATAAAACTTAAATTCGTACGTATGCAGATGTAAAAATATTATAACCAAAAAAGGTTTAAAAAACTAACTTTTTAAAGGGAAAAAATAATTTACATAAGTACCAGAAATATAAAAACCAAATAACTTTACAAAAAATTCGATTTTAAAAACATTAAATCATATAAAGTTACCAAAAAATTTCGAAAAATAATTATCAGTTAAAATTACCCTCCAAGATTAAACTTTACCCCGTTTTATATATTTCCTTATTAAAATTAACAGCAAATATAATTTAAATCCATATGGGATAGGAAAAAAAACTAAACAAAACCCGGATTAATATGAAAAATCGAAAAGAAAATTTAATACCAAAAAAACCCGGTAAAAAGTTGTATTTGGTTAAATAAAAGAATTACCTGAAGTTAAAAAATATTTAAGAACTTATAAAAAACCCTACGGAAATTTAACATCTTTTAAAATTTTTCTTACCAGTAATAACGGAACCGTTCGGGTTAAATATATCCTATTTTATATTATGCTATTAATAACCAATTAATAAAAAACGGCCTGTACGAAAACGGCCAGTTCGGTTTCCAGTTATTATTGCGTTTGCTCCAAATCTTTAAATTTTTCCATCGTTTTTATACCTTAAATATTACGACGTAATATTTTAATTTACGACGGCATAAAACCTTACGTTACTTTTAAAGGTAATCCAACTTATCAACGGCAGAACGAAAAACCTTACGTACCGCCTTGTTTTTACGTTATAATGGCTTCTTTTTTCTAAAAACCGTTAATGTTTAAAAATAAAAGGACCAAATAAATTACATAAATTATTATGCTTAATATAACGAAAACATTTTTAAAGCCAAAATAGGCCTTATAAACTTTTTATTTACATCTGTAACAAAAATACGAAATATAAAGAAATATAACAAAAGCAAAATTATTAATTCTTTTCCATTAAATCAAAACGTTATTACGTTTAAAAAAACTTTAATTTTTAATACGGTCAAATATAACGTCCAAAAATAACCGAAAAAAGTAATATATAAAAAGGGAAGTTACGTACTAAACAAATACGACAAATAAATTAATCTTTAAAGGCAAAACTCTTAAAAAAAGATTATATCATAAATTAAAGGCTTGGTTTATTAATAAACGGTCGGGGAATATAAAGCATATTTCCGAACTTGGGTTTAATAGTTGGTTAAGTCAGTCAGCCGTCATAGTAAGGTATAAGTAGCTTTAATTATTTCGGTATTCGATTATTATACTTAACGTATAATTTAAAGCGTCAGTTTTTAGTTTTATGAAGCGATTTAAGTCGTACATCATTAGTATTAGGTTACTGATAATTACGTCCTTTCAATATGGAAAAACTCTTTTGGTTTTAATTATTTATTAAAATTTAAATTTCCTTATTGGTTAAATTAGCCAAAAGTAATGCGATTTGTTTAAAGTGACTAATATCTTTCCCGTAATAGTTTGTAAATTTAAGGAAAGCTTAAATGTCGGTAATTATGGTAGCTGGTTTTTTTAAAAATAATATTTTTAAAATTACTGTTATTTTGTTAAGGTTTATTTTAAGATGTCCGGAAGTAATAATATATCTTACGTACGGCAATTTTATTTATAGAACTTGCGTTTTTTTACTATTAACTAAAAAATTAACGTTTTGTTCCTTTTTCGAATTTAAATAAATAAGAATATTATCGAAGTTATAAAAAATAAAAATATTAAAGTATTTGCGTAATATATGGTTAATTACTTTTTGGAACGTTACGGATATATTGGTAAACTTATAAGGTATTATTATGTATTTATATAACCCGTATTTAATTTTAAAAGCTTTTCTTTACTTATTTCCGGATATAATATAAATTAAATTATATCCGTTTCATAAGTTTAATGTAATGGAATATCTGGCTTCTTATAAATAAATTTTTATTTCGGTAATTAAAGATAAAAATATGCGATTTTTACTGTAATATCGTTTAATAATTAATAAATTAAGTATTAAGCGTAATTTTTTGAATCTTTTATAAGTACGAAAAATATAAAGTAACCCGTTAATAATTAGGAACGTTTAATATATTCCTTTTACAACTTATTTTCGAAATATTTTCGCAATACGTATAGTTTTTATTCGTTTAAGTTATATATAGGATAAAGATAATTATTTCGCCGTTTTGTAGGATTATTCCATAATTTTATTTAATATACTTAGATAATTTTATTTAATATATTTAGATAATTTAATTGAATATATGTAAATAATTTTATTTAATACAAAATTAATATAAGTTTAAGCCTTATTTTTTAGGTTAAACCCAATATATAAAAAATTATTATATATATAATTTATACGATAAATATTATAGCCAGTATTTTCGAATACGATAATTAATTAATGGTTATTACAGTTATTAATAATATTATTAAACAAAAGTTTGTAACGTATAACAGTTAACGGTTTAATTAATTATTAAACTTAAATCGTACGGTTATGTTAATAAAAATTTTATAAAAATTTAAATAATAAATCGTATATTTAGTTACGTTTTATAATAATAAACATTAAAAATAATTTAGGTATTTAATGTTATATTATAAATAATTCTTTTTAAATAATAAAACGTAATAAACGTATTTATAATTTAAAAATATTTATAACGTAAATTTTCATTCCTTTAAATAACTCGATTTGCTAATTATCTTAATAATTTTCTAGATAGCTGGATTCGCTGGTTATCTTAATAACTTTCTGGATTATTATACGTAACCTTACGCAACCTTCTTAGAAAATCCTTATTTTAACCGTTTATGGAAACCAAAAAATGTTGGATTATAATACTGATAAATCTTATGCCTATTAGCTGGTTTAGTAAGGTTATTTAATTTTTTAATAAATTTAAAAAAAAATATATTTAATTAAATCCGGTTATCTTTGTTAATAAAAATAAGCACGATATTATTAAAGCTATTAAGTTTAATTTTTATAACCTTACAGCTTATCCTTAAGGTTTATTCTTAAGGTTTACTGCAGCCAGCTGGCATAAGGTTCATCAGAGTCGAAGCTTATCGGCAACTACCCATTCTGCTTCAGAGTGAGGTTCTATGGGACTGAGGTATACAATCTATCTTAACCGTAAAAACCATTGATCAGTTATTGTGTTCGAAGATACTGGGTATAGTATCTATCGTGTGGATTATATGTGTAATAATTTTCTGTGTATTTGGCTCAGCCTGGAAAATAAGGCTTGAACCTATATCAACCTTGCATAACCTTACAGCTTACGGCTAAAATGTTTTCGGATTTTTAATTACCTTTTTAATTTTACAATTAATAGTTTTTAAAATAAGTGAAAGATTACGAAGGGAAAATTTATAATAGGTATAAAATTCGCGCTATAAAGAAAATGGGACATTTTATGGCAATAAATTTAACAAAAGGAGAGAATTAACGTTATATAGATTATTTTCAGACCGGTAAAGTGTGTTAGTATATTATAAGTTATGATATTTATGTTTTTAAAAAAGGTTTCTTTTAATTTAATTTTTCTTCATAAAATCCCAATCTAGTTTGAATAAAAAATTATTAATTACTGGATTTAATATTATAGGACGTCAGAGTTAACTAAAATAAAACCCATTTTTTCCGTATTTATTTTAAAAGGTTCAATTTAAATAATAATAATAATAATAATAATAATAATAATAATAATAATAATAATAATAATAATAATAATAATAATAATAATAATAATAATAATAATAATAATAATAA